>BQNB010029338.1:0-53016 GCA_026074375.1 Tanacetum coccineum | reverse complement strand
TAAATCTAATATATAGATAACGTTACCTTTTTAAAATTGACGATTCAACGTGTTTTCAAATATAAAGATTAAACAATGGTTAAAAACGTGTACACTGTAGTGACATGTCATGGTTCACGGTAACTCCAATCGAACGTACAAAGAAGCGGAGAATCATGTCAGCGCGAAACATATTAAAAACCTGAATTCTTTAGGAATATTGACCACTCCGCCTTAAACTTCTCTTATAGTTTGTTCTAGTGGATGAGCCGTACTTCTCATGTGTCCATAATGTCCAGTTTTAACCAATAAAATAAACTTTAATTTGAAAAACACATTATGAACTATAAATAGTCCATAATAAATCTGATTTTATAATAATTAGTCATGTTTATATTTATTTTTGAAAACCCCTTTTTATTTTCTCACAAGTCCAATACTTAAAATAAAAACAATATAAACATAAAACTAAATCACATAACAATTATTCAAAATACAAACACTTAACAATTAAGTCATGCAAATATTCATAATGATCCTAATTATCTAATAATTAAAACATGTATGTATCCATATAAGGCTTCTTCGTTCTATAAACTCCGGCTACATCCATCGACATAATCGATTGTGTAAGCCTTAAACAAATACATACCACATAGCACATAAATTAACTTTTAAGGCCCCATTAAGACATGCCAAGGTCTTCCCTAGCTTAACCACATAAATGTAGTGTTCTATGTTTAAGTCTTGATCATCATATTTGAATAATAATTTTAACAATTAACAAAATTAATATCATATATCGTTCCATGATAAAATATGCATGTATTTATCATGGATACCGAATTAACAATTAATTATAAAATCGGATCAATTAATAATTTTAAACACATCAAGTTTTATTCATAAAATTGCATACAACCTAGAAATCGTCTAATCAATTTTAATAACCAATAAAAATTGGATCTTTATGCATAAAGATCGAATCTTGATGCATAAAACGCCCAAAGGGCTTAAAAATTAATCAAGAACCCTAATTTGTTTGTCCAATTTTATTACTTGTAATTACAAATTCATATACGATGGCTCTGATACCACTGTTGGTATTTTAGATTTAATTAACAATTAAACATATCACGAGTACGCAACGGAAAGATCAAACACGTGTAGAACTTATAATTAACAAGTGATTGAAGATATACCTTTAGCAAGAAACATTAGACTGCTTATAGCAATAAACGTTACACCGTCTTCAATATACGCGTGTGTATAATACCACGTGAAACCACCAAGGATCAAAAGAATAATCCCTCTACTTTGTCACACACAATACGTTCTTAGCAAACGATGAAGTATGCTAGTACTAGTAGTGGTTTAGCAAACAAACACCGTATCTTGACAATCAACTAAACCAAAAACCTTTATGGTTTCTTTGGGTCGAACCAAAAGCCAAAACCGAAAACCCTTTATGGGTTTCGGTTGAACAAACCAAGGGAGAGAGGGAGGAGAGATTTAGGGTTTATTTTCTTAAAACATATATCAATAATGAACCCTTGAATCCCTTTATATAGCCTCTATAACTTGAAGGAAAAGAAAGCAATCCCACCTCCTTATGAAGGGGGTATTCGGCCGGCCCAAAGGAAAAGGGGCAACCCGAACCTTCCTTTTTCTTGGTTTTACACATTAGTCCTTTTAGTTTAACATTTAAACAACTAACTAATGTAATTATCATTTGTTTTCTAAATCACGAATTATATATTACTTTAATATATAAAACATCATTCTACATATTAACGTGCGCGTCCCCGTAGGCTCGAATAATTCCTGGACATATATAATTTATATTTGTTCATATTCTAACAACTAATGCCTCGTATTCTGTATATATCACACACTTGATACACAATCACACAATGTAAATATTGTTTATCATTAAGTCTCTTTAGTTTAACATCTACAGTATTACAATTCAACCAAATATCTTTCCTATAAAATTTCAAACTCTGAGATCTTAGCTCTTAGAGTACCATACAAAGATATAAGAAAACCATAGAATCTCTCATCAACCAGGAGATCTCTACAACTTATGTAAGTGCCTTATCTTGTGATTTGAAAGATTATCATCCCATCTCACATCCATAATCGAGACCACCATAAAGGTACATGTATTGAGTTCTTTTAGTTGATATCTTTAATATAAATGCATTGAGCATACGCATAATATGACTCCGTGGATTAAAAAAACATTTAAATGCATGATAATAGTTTTGTGGTCTGAACGATCATATGAAAACATTCAAACAATGATACTTATGAACAAGTGACTGAATCTGATAAGTTTGTTTTGTCTAAATATGGCATGTCTATTGGTTTTGGTTCTTTGTGCAATCAAATGTTTAGGCTTAATATTGATCATGATATTGTTAATTAAGCCTTCATGTCCACTTCTAATATTAATGATTTAACTTGGTCATGTTTACTTTCAAAGTATGCAAGATATGTCTAAGGATAGTTTGATTTCAGCTTTTGAAATATACAATGAAAAGTGTAAAACTTGTATGTCGACTAAAATCACTAAGCAAACTTTTCAAAATGTAAAACATGAAACTTGAATAATGAAGTTAATTCATAGTGATTTATATGATTTGCATGCTACCTCTACTTTGCGAATAAAAAAACTTTGTGACTTTTATTGATGATGCTTATAGGTTTTGTTATGTTTACTTGTTACATTTTAATGATGAAGCATTTAATAAATTTAAACACTCTCAGACAAATCTATTTTTCTACCTCTATTCTTACCAAACTTTTACGCCATTACTGGAAACATCACTCGTTTAACAAATATATCGATGTGGCCTAGGTTATATGAAATGTGGTCGCCAAATCATTAGTTGATCCTTGTATTTATAGATATGTTGTCACTTGTTAACGAGATATATGTTTTACATCAAATGCTATTGTCTTGATATATTCTAACCACTCAAGTGTGGCCTAATGACAAAAGAGCTTGTGGTTATCACTATAAAATGTGCGAGGTCTCAAGTTCAATTTCTGGTAGGTGCAAACAACCTTGAAGTGGCCATGCCAACCTCCTGAAAAGGGAGGGTTGTACCTGGTTTGAGTATGTGTGGCAGTTGGTTCAAACCCCGAGGATTAGTCGTCCAAAAGGCCGAAAACCATGGTTACAAAAAAAATTCAAAATCTGCATTGTAAATGACACATTGCCATGAAATTTTGAAAATACTTATGTTATCGATCATTTTATGAAAAGTAACTAGTTAATATTTAATTATCTACAACCCTAATTCTTTCATTAATTCCAAGAGGGTTGAATTCATATAATACAAACATACTTCTTTAAATGTACAAATATTACCAATGAACCTTTAATTATATCATAATACTTTTTAAACTTGAACATTTTTGTGTTGATATCGTCATAAACATAGTTTTAACCTGCAAAAAATCGATATTTGACACCCATACAATCCATATAGACGCCATGTTATCTCTGATCATCTTCTCTGATTTCTCCAACCACTAATTATAGCATTCTCTAGTTTTCAAAAACTTCCATAACCACACAAAAAACTCAAAAATGTTACTATGATCACTAAATTCTAATAAAAATAACAAATATATCACTAGCAAACATTAATTCTTCTTGAAACCACCACCATCATTATTATTTTATCATCTTCGTGTTTTTAAAACATCTCATATCTAAATCCTTAAAATTATACAAATATCATTTTATAAACAAGAAACCCAAACAAAAACTCATAAAAGTTAGATCTAAGTGGTATTGGTCGGATTTTTATGGTCGCAGGAGGATGTGAGGGTGGTCGGCTGCTTAAAGGTGGTGGAATTAGTTGGTGGTTGAGTGTTCATGAATGGTAGATTGGAGATGGTGATCAAGTTTTGTCAAATCTTTACCACATCAAATAGATCTAAAGAAACCAAATAATCATTTGTTGATATGTGTTTAGCTTGGTTAGGATATAAACATTACTTAAGTAAGAGTGGGTGAGTTGGAATGGTTCTTAAAAATTAGTTGACCTTTTTTGAACTATAGAACTACCAAAATACCAATTTGAATTGAATGATTTACAGATACTAATTTGTAAATTAAAAAATTATGATGTTCCTTTAACTTACGATCTTAAAATTTGAAATTTATTAGAATTTAATAAGTTATAAGGAAGTTAAAATAAAATAAAAATTTAATACAGACCATTTAACTAGTATAGCTACTAACCATTGATGACATCTAAGCAAAAGTATTATATCTAAAGATAATTTGAATGTTTGTTGGGTGTTGTGAAATTGTCTGGGTTGAAATCTCATATTTAGACATTTGAAAAAAATTCATTCCAATGACATAGACTTAACCCGTTCCAAGAAGTAACAACTTGCTTATCTCAACATGTTTCCTTTTATATCTTTTTTGAGGTAAAGGGGATTTACCCTGGTAAATTTATTAAATACCAAAGAAGTTCAGGTTATATGGTAAAGCACCACATTAACTATTATAAACAAACACACCATTTATGTTTCCAACCATAAACCTCATAAGCTTGACATGCCAAACTTATGAAACCAAACACCAAAAACGTTACATAACATGATAAGACGTAAAAAACAATAACCACTAGGTTGCATACAAAACCTATGTCAACCTTGCATTGTATTGCATAAGTATTTGTGCTATCCACTCATCCAATGCCCTTTCGACCAAACTCGTCTTCTTCAAATGAAACATGATAAGTTTTAGTCGAACAGTAGACATAATAACGTCGATTACTTGCTTCGTGGTTCCCTTCTTTTGCTTAAATAATCTATAGTTCCTCTCTTGCCATAAGTTTAGCAATAATACTTTCGACCAACTATTTCTTCGAAATAGGGAGCAGCTGTGACAACTGACATGTTTAGGTTAACATTTATTCATTAACTTGAATGTTTTATTCTATACACGTATATATTTGACTTTACGTATAACCGTTAGGTTATCCCGCGTATAACGAGAAACATCTTTGAACGTATTCCGTCACTAGACTAAGTTTAGTCTACGCTAATCAAGTACATTATTATCTTCATAAGCATGATTTTTTAATCATATGCATTCGGTTTACAAAGTTTAAGTAAATCTTCAATGTTTTGCATTATATTTCACACATGCATGCACTACATACCTAATACTCTCACCGCCTTTGAGATAATACATCTACATGTATCTACATATTAAAAAAATCATATCTCCTTCCCTTTTTCACAACCCCATGGCCGGCCTCCCCCTCCTTCTTTTCCTTCCCAAAGTGGAAACCCCAACACCATCTTTCTATTTGTGTTACTCATTTACCCTAAACCATGACTAATTTGTATCTTGGTGCCAACACAAGCTAAGTGCCCTTAAAGTGGTAACCCCCCTCCTCTTTTCTATCATAAGGGATGGCCCAAGGCATCCCCCTCCCCATGCATACACAATCTCTATTTCTATGATACAAGTCACAATTTGCAATCGCAGTCACTTTTGACCATGCCTTTCTCTTGCTATATAAGACACCAACTAGTCATTCTCATAACACATTTAAACACTCTCAAATAATATCTCAATCTTATCCGTTTTAATAAGCATTCAAGCAAGGGTGGAATATCTTTAAGGGTTGATGAGGACGAACTAAGGTTTGGTGTTGCAAATTGGGTTTTCTAAGCTTCGGGTTGGGTTTTAGCACACTTCACTACCATCATAAGCATCATATTTTCGTTTAAGTGTCTCAAATAACTTACTTTACTCTTATTTAACTTATCATGCATCATTTATATATAACCACTATGGATTTGTTGTGTTAGAAGTTGATTTAAACCTTGTTAAAAAGTATACTAAAATTGTCTAGAAAATAGGTCATGTTGTAAGCTTGTTTTAACCATGTTATTAAACACTTTTGGCAAATCTCTTTTATCCAATAGATACTTGAATTTCTTAGAAAGATTTCTACATAGGTTTGATAAATTATAGAGTTCGTTTTGGTATTTTAAATAAATTATACAAACCCGTGTGTCAATCAGCTATAGCTGATTACACCCGTGTCTTGCAATAGTTATCTGGGTGCCCTAAACTTTGAATCTAGGAGTATAATCATAATGGTTAGAAAGCTAAGACATAGGGCTAAGTGTAGGAAGTCATTTCGTTGAAAGATGTTAAGTATTGAGTGAGTTATGATCGTTTAAAGTTGGATAAAAATTCTGGACAACCCACTTTTTTCTGCTTTGTATAAAAGTGTTGTAACCTGTTTTTCTAAGGGTTATCACATGTGAAGCTTTATATAACTCTAAAATAAAGTCTATATGGGTGATAAAACTTTCTAAATCTCATATGCATATAGAACATATCGTTGTGTTCCTAAAGCGTCTTATTGAATTAAGTCGTGTTTAGGACGCATTGTTTCACTCAAGCTTGCGTATTTATTGTCGTTATCACTCTTATTGAGGTGAGTTCCAGTAAGCTATATATTTTAGGAAACTTTTAGTAATAAACACTTGTAAAGTTATTTGTAAAGTATGTTTTGATTTAGTAAAACCTTAGACACAAGCATATTAGGTTGAGGAGCATATTTATAGAAATCGTATGCACTTAGTGCACTCATTGTTATGAACCTAAAGCGCATCATTATTTAATTAGGTAGCGGTTAGGACTCGAGCTACTTTATCACTTGCGTTGTTTTCCTATTTACATCATGCACTTAAGGTGAGTTTCATAGCCCTATTTTTATATGATTTATAAAATGTTTTGCAACACTTAGGGTGAGATACATTGCTTGCTTTAACATGTGGATATAAGTACACTTTTAAATTGTAACGGATTACTGTGTGTAAGCACGAATATTGTGAATAGATCTATTAGGATTGACATCCCCGTTCGGGTAAGTAGTGCTTACTTGACGCGGAGGTACTAATCAAACAGACGTATACCATTTGGAATTACGGGTATTTTAGGATAGATACCTGTCGGGTAACAAACTTGCATTGATTTGCATACACTCTTGTTAACGTTTCAGTGTCATGATCTTAGTGTAATCATTACTGCTTTTACTTACGTGATATTGTATGTGTTACAATGATCATGCTCTTGAAATCTTGTGGTCCATACTTACACTTTTATTACTTAAACCTATGAACTCACCAACATTATTGTTGACGTTTTAAGCATGTATTTCTCAGGTCCTTGAATTACATGGCTAGCATCATGAAGTCTCATTGTTAGAGTCACCCATTGTGGTTGCGTTACATGGAGATTTCCTGCATAAACTTTGTTCATTTGATTACTCTTTTGAAACAATATATCTTTTATGTTGAAACATCATTTTGTACTTGGTTTAAAACTTTTTTTACATAATTTATCGAATGAACAAATTTTTAAACGACTCATTTAGAGGTCGTTCTTTATATCTTGTGCTTGTGTACTATGAACGTCACGCGCCCTCGGTTACCTTTCCGCTGTGATATTTTAGGGGTGTGACACTACCACATTTTGGAGGTTTAAGGGATTTATTATGCATGAGTCGCATAAATCCAAGTACTTTATCCATCCTAGATCCGATAAATTATACCACGTTCATAAGAAGTTATACTAGTGGCCTAACATGAAGGCATATATCGGCACTTATGTCGGCAAATGTTTAACGTGCTCAAAGGTGATAGCGGAATATCAAAATCTGTCTGGTTTGTTGGCACAACCCGAGATTCCTCAATGGAAGTGGGAATGGATAACAATGGACTTTATGGCCTCTATCGAGAGGGAAGAGGGAAGCAGGGCGACAGCTAGTTACTTTCTAGGTGAGTTGCTCTTGCTCCTCTCCTTTCAGTTGATTTCACAAAGCTACCTAAGACGTCAAATGGTTACGACACGATTTGGGTGATAGTTGACTGTCTTATAAAGTCCGCACATTTCCTACCAATCAAAGAAACCGACAAGATGGAGAGATTGACAACAATATATTTAAAGGAAGTAGTCTCAAGGCGCGGAGTGCCAGTTTTAGTTATCTCATATAGAGATATTAGATTCACGACTCGATTTTGGCAGTCGCTCTAGAGAACTTTGGGTACTCGTCTAGATATGAGCACTTCATATCATCCACAGACAGATGGCCAATGTGAACGAACTATCCAAACACTAGAGGATATGTTACATGCCTGTGTGATTGATTTCAGAAATGGTAGGGATAATCATTTTTCACTAGTCGAATTTTTGTACGACAACAATTATGTAACCCTTACCCTATTTCTAAGATTTGAATGTTCTAATTTAGTCTTTTGACTTTTTGACTTTTTTTAGTTTTGTTAGAACAAGTACCGTATTGACGGTGATGAATAAATGTGATTTTGGTTATTTGGTGATTATGTTGCTAGTGATAATCCTTTTAGAGGATTTTATATATGTTGATTGTGTTCCGAAAGGTTCGTCCTGTAAATAGCTTAAAATACCAAAAATCGAGTCCCGACACGTCCGTTAATGTTCAAAATGAATTTTGGGAAGTTTAATAAAGAAATATGTCGTGTAAACACTCTAAGTTCTTGGAAAAGTATTTTTGAGTTGAATAAAAATACTAAGTAACTTCGGGTAATATCTTAAATTCGAGGTTTTGGGGTTTTAAGTGAAACCAACATAAAAAGGAAGCAACCTGAGACCCTTAAGATCCCTTATCCGGGTTTGAGCTAGGAGGGGGACAAGGTGGTAAGATTTTAGCTAAACTTGTCCAACCTTAGTACATAGGCATTTTATCTTGGTCTTAAACACACATTTCTCATCATTTTGAATCCAACAAACACACACACTCTTTGTTTCTTTCTCTCTAGGCTTGGCCAAAAATAAACACACATACAAATACATTAGTTTTTCAACTTTGATCAAAAACAAGAAGATTCAAGAGTATTTGGGTTGATTCTAGTGTTCGGGTTATTGTTTAAACTACGTTTGGGTAGTCGGTTCGCGTTCGTTCTCGTTTTTCAAAACCCTCTTTGTAAGTTTTCTAAATTTACATTTAGCTTGTACTTTTGAGTGTTAAATGATGCATAGAAGCTAGTTGTACGGTGCGTTTGTTAAAAATCGAATACGAAAAGTTTACGAAAGATTATTAAAGGTGTGAATGGGGTTCGAATAAAAATAAAAGGAGAATAAGGTTTTGTAGTTTTATGGTCGTGGTCGTGATGGTTGAAAAACATTTATTTGCTATGTAGCTTATTTTGGTTAAGTGACTTATTGGCTTATTTATAAGCATTTCAGACTTATTTTTGAGCTTATTAGCTCTCGGCAAAAATGAAAAATACAAGGAAAGTATTTTTGGTTATTTGTCTCGTATGTCGTATTTTTGTGAAGTATTTTGATAGCTTATGATGATAACCGAATATACTACGTAGCTTATGAGCTTATTTTAAAAGCCATTATATATAATATGGAGCTTATGGGCTCACGGCCCAATAAGCCCAATAAGTCGTGGCTTATTGTAGACTTATTGTGGTCCGGGTTATTTTGTTAGCTATTGATTTGGACTTATTTCTATTAATGGGCTTTAGTATTGGGCTTAAAACGTATTTTATATACGTGAATCTCTTAATGGATCCTTATTGGGCCTTAAGGCCCAATAAGCGAAAACTAGTAGTTTTATGAGTGTTAACGAACTTTTGGAAAGTGGAACATACTTATGAAATGATATTGAAAGTCGTTTTGGGGAAATATGCTTTGATAAGCGTTGCAAGATATGATTTTGGCGTTTTGTCGAAAAGTGATAAATTGTGGAAAATGTTTTAAATTAGGGTTTAAAACCTTGGAAAAAGTTGTATAAAAGAACGGGTCATGTCGAAAATTCATAAAAAGTCTACAATTAGAATTTTTACTCAAAACGTAATTTTACGATAAAATAATAAAATATTATTATTTTAATACGTTGACTAAAAGACAAAAAATATATTTTTACGAAACTTTCCTAAATTGTTTAGCATAAGTAAATGTTTTATTTCTTATAATCTAAATGATTAATTAATAATAACTAAGAGTACCGAATGGATTTACCGAAGTATATTTAGAAGTATTTATTATAAGAGTTTTCTTATAATGTTCTACTATTATATTAAATGGTATAAGTATATATATATTATACTAAGGTATGAGTTGGAAGTGTTATATCTTTTGAAACTAAGTCATCAACCATCGCACCACTGAAAACGTTAAGGATGACCGTACAACGCGCATCTGACCTCTATGCATCAAACCCGAAAACTGTTTTGTAAATAAATGTCTAAGTGGAACATTAACTGGACTAGGTCGTGTTCGGACGTCGTTGCATTTGCTTGTGTGATATTGAGTTTGCTGCTAGACACCTTTGCTTGAGGTGAGTTCTCGTAGCTCCATCTTTAATGCTTTTTCGTTGGGGGAAAATGATACTCAAAACTGTTTGTACTGTGCAAAAGTTGTTTTGTTTTTAGGACAATGTTATGTGCTTATGAATGCTATGTGAATGACATAAGTTTGGTTGAATATTATATATGAAACTTTCCGTGTGGATCGTTTATAATATGTCGTGTGGCTCTGATATAGCATGTACTTGCTATGGTTTAAAATGATATGTGATGTGCCGCCCTATATATAGCTCCAGCTGGTAGGCTTTAGGTGCGTGAGAATTAAGAATGTGAGGACATTGCGTGGCAATGGTCCATATGGATGAGATTTGGCTAGCATGGATTTGCTAGGTTTGGAAATTGAATGTGTTGCATGTATTCACTGTCATATTGCACAATTGTCCACTGTTTGAAATATTGGCACAGGAACTGGGTTTTCTTCAAACCTACAAGCTCACCAATATTATTGTTGACCTTTTCGAGTATCATTTTCAGGTGAAGTTAATGATCAGTAAGGTTGTGATGCGAGCTAACAGACTTTAAGAGTATCATGTATGGATCATGTGTTAAGAGGTCTTTCATTTGGTGTTTGTTTTGACTTAGTACTTTGAGGTTTTGGTTTAAGACTAGTATGGACCCTTATGTGGGCTTTTGGTTGTAATAATTGGCGACTATTTGATGTGTTCTTGTTGGGACTTCACTCAAGTCTGTACTTGAGGTGGAAGATCATCATGACACTTTTCATTAATGCATTTTAGTTTTCTCTATTTTGTATCTTGTGTTATGGTTGATCATTCTTCGTCGCATACACGTGTTTTCGCCTATGTCGGGGTGTGACAAATTACCATACCAGCATCAAGGCTACACCGTTTGAGGCACTTTACGATCGAAAGTGTCGATCGCCCATCTGTTGGATCGAGGTTGTAGATAGCCAATTCACTGGTCTGGAGATCATACAAATACGACACAGGTTGCAGGCCGCACGTGATCATCAAAAGAGTTACACTGATGTGAGCCATAAACCGTTAGAATTTCAGGTTGTGGATAAGGTCATGTTGAAAGTCTCACCATGGAAGGGCGTGATACATTTCAGGAAATGAGGAAAGCTAAACTCAAGGTATGTTGGACCCTTTAAGTGTCTAGCTAGGATTGACCCAGTAGCTTACCGACTCGAGCTTCCACAAGAACTTAGTGGTGTTCACAACACGTTTCACGTCTCAAATCTGAAGAAATGCTTAGTTGATGAAACACTCGTTATTCCACTAGAATAAATTCAAGTCGATGAAAACTACACTTCGTCGAGGAAACAAAGTCGTATTCTGATCGTTAAGGTTCGGTGGAATTCTAAGAGATATAATGAATTCACTTGGGAGCGTGAAGATCAAATCCGTAACAAATACCCACATTTTTCCTAAACACCTCATCACCGAATACCACAAACTGAATTTCAGGACGAAATTCATTTAACGGGGGAAGACTGCGACAACTAACATTTTCAGGTTAACATTTATTCATTTCCTTGAATGTTTTATTCTAAAAATGTAAATATTTGTCATTTGACTTTACGTATAACCGTTAGGTAATCTTGCGTATAACGAGAAACATCTTTGTACGTATTCCATCACTAAACTAAGTTTAGTCTACATTAAGAAAGTACATTATTATTCTCATGAGCATGATTTTATAATCATATGCATTCGGTTTTACAAAGTTTATGTAAATCTTTCAAGTCTTGCATTATATTTCATGCATGCATGCACTACATACCCAATACTCTCACCTAGGCCATTTCCTTGACCATTCAATTCATCAACACGCTCATCATTACCTTCCCTAGGTCTTCTACCCCTTCCACCTCTACTAACCAGTTCACCCGTTCCCCCTCCTAGTGATTCGGCAGCAGGCCGGCCAGCACTTTGGGTTCTCATCCTTGGCGGCATTATCTATACGATGGAGAACATGGGCAACGTTAGGTAAGTGGGAAGACTCGCACACATTAATATCTTACTATACAAAACCAAATATACCCGCAACATCACCCTACGGTGTCAACATCGATTTGTGTAAACAACAATACCAAGTATGAGTGAGTTGTGACACGCTTATAATTACGTTGGCCACCGTACTTATATTCGCATCCTTTCCCATTCATATTAAATATTAAGCCTGCTCATTTCAATGACTGACATAACTAAGGCACCAAACCAAAAACACACAAAGGCACACCAAAAGCGGAACACCGAACACATAGATCCTATACGCAACTAAATGACGGATCTTAGGTTATAGTCTAGGCTAATCCACCTAGTTCTCTATAACTTGCTCTGTTACAATCTGTCATACGCCGACAAATGTTGGGAAATCGGGAATGCAACATAATGATCAATCATAACACAAGGTACAAAATAGAGAAAAACTACATTGCATAAACTCCAAGTGCTATGAAGACCATCAACCTTGAACAAACTCAAGTGATGTCCCAAATCGCAACTAAAACTCAATAAAATCTCTTACATTATTTATTTCCATATGCCCTCGTTTAGCGGGGACCATAACCAAAAAATTAATCCAGATCTCCAAATACTAAAAATCAAACAACAAGCAAGCAAGACTTCAAACGAAATTCCACACAGGATACTTCTAAGTCTGCTATTAATCACCAAACTATTCATCTTTCACTTCACCTGAAAATGATACTCGAAAACGTCAACAATAATGTTGGTGAGCTCGTAGGTTTGACCTTAAACCCAAAAGCTGTGCCAATCTTTCAACAGTGGACAATAGTGCTATATGACAGTGAATATATGCTTACAATCCAAGACATAGACATCCCCGCTAGTCATATATAAACATCCAATATTTAATCCGGGTTGAAGTCGCACTCCTAAATCACTAACGGACTAATAGGGTCCTACCAGCTGGAGCCTATATTAGGGCAGTACCACACAGAACCTTGATGCAAACACAGTACAGGCAAGTAGCACATAAAACTTGTATGCCAAACACAGTTGCATACAAGTACCACACAGAAACCTGTGCCATGCCAAACATAGTACATGCAAGTAAATCAACACATAATATTCACATAACAGTCATAAGCAATATCTTGTCCAAAACAAACAACGTTTTCAAAGGATCAATTCAAAACATTTCAAAACACATTTGAGTATCATTTTCCCCTAACGGAAAAACAGTAAAAAGTGGGGCTACGAGAACTCACCTTAAGCAAGCCTTTAGCAACCAACTTCTACTACACAAGCAAATGCAACGACGCCCGCACACGACCTAGTCCAGTTAATGTCTCATTTTAATCAATCACTTCCAAAACAATCTTCACGTTTGATGCATAGAGTTTAGAAGCCGTTGTACATTTACCAAAACAGTTTTAGTGTGTGATGGTTGACTACTTATCTCACAATAAATCAGATTCTATTCTACCGATAAATACATACTTATACTATTTAGCGTAAATAGATAAGTAATATAATAAATATTTATAATTATTAATTATAAATATATCTCGACAAGTCCATTCGGTACACCTTAATCACTTCAAAATAATCATTCCTTGATTGAAAACGACACGTTTAATCACAACAAACACCTTAGGAAAGTTTTGAGAAAAATTATATTTTTCGTCTTTTAGTGAATTAATTAATTAAATTAAATAATAAAATAATATTTTATTATTAAAAATCAAAAATCATGTTTTAAGTATAAACTTTTTATGAAATTTCGACATGACCCGTACGTGTTTACAACGTTTTTCTAAGGTTTCAAACCTTAATTTCCAAACACTTTTCACAATTCGACACTTTTCGACAAAATTCCAAAATCTCAAACTTTAACGTTCACCAAAACGTTTTCCCCAAAATAACGATCAATATCACTTCGTAAATACATTTCGCTTTCAAAAAGTTCACCAAAACTCTCAAAATGACCAAATATCGCTTATTGGGCCTCAAGGTCCAACAAGGGTCCATTAGGACATTTATAAGTCCAAAATACTATTTAAGTCCAAAACCAATGTCCATTTACATATATAAGTATATACTTATATGTAGAAATAATCCGGACCACAATAAGCCCTCCCGTTAAGCCGCGGCTCAAATAGACTTATTGGGCCGTGAGTCCATAAACTCCAAAATACGTATATTAAGCTTTAAAATAAGCTAATAAGCTACGTATCGCTTTTGGTTACTACCATAAGCCTCAAAAATAGTCCACAACATATGCCATAACACAAAAATAATCAAAATCACTTTCCTAGTGACTTTGGGAATTTACACGTGGCCTTTAAGCCCAAATAAGCCAAGAAATAGCTTAAAAATAAGCCCGAATAAGCCATACAAGCTACTATAAAAAATAAGCATTCTAGCATCATATATTATTCAACCATCACGACCACAACATCAAAACTACAAAAACCCTCTTTTTCTTTCTTTTATTACACGAACCAAACACACCCTTTTCTTTCGTTTCGCTTCCAAAAATCAATTTTCACAACGATCAACTTGTACAACTAACATCTATGCATCAAAATAAACCCAAAAGGACAAACAAAATTTAAATTTGAAAACTTACAAGAAAATCTTCAAATTTGTAGATTTCGACACGAACCGGACAACCCAAACGTTGTTTAAATGAATAACCAAACACTAGAATCAACCCCAAATATTTATGTCTTCATGTTTTCTTGATCAAAATTCAAAAATTATGAGTGTGTGTGTTGTAGGTGGCGGACGAACACAAGACACACACAAGTGTGTGTTTATTTTTTTAAAATGAAATGAAAATGAATGGAAATCTCTTAGCATATGGAATATATGTGTACACCTTTGGACACAACTCCTAAAAACTAGTCATGTTGTTCCCTATCCTTCCCATAACCGGCCAAGGGATCCAAGGGAGTCCCGAACCTTTCTTTTCGTGTCGAAACCACTTAAAAGCTCGCAAAACCCAACCGTAACATTTACCCCAAAGTTAAAAAGCATTTTTATTCACCTTAAAAATACTTTTCCATTAACTTAGAGTATTCACTTGCCATATTTACACTTTAAACTCTTCAAAATTCAATTTGGACATTAACGGACGTGTCGAACTCGTTTTTCGGCATTTCTCAAAATTCACGGGTCAAACCACCCGGAAAACACATAACATAATAATACCTTTAAAAAATAATTATTAATCACAATAAACCTCAAATCATCACATATCTCATAAAATCACCACCGTCAACACGGTACAAAATTTGAATAAACTGACAAAAGTCAAATAGTCAAAGGACTATTAATAAAATATTTAAAACACAAAAAGGGCAAAGGTTACAATTGTGAATCAAGATCTTCTTTGTATTTGTGAACTCTTAGAACATGTCTTTGTATTTGTAAACTCCAGGGCTTTCAATTCATCCAAGTTCTTCTTCGAGACCTTCTGGATCTGGACCAACAGAGTGCCTAAATTGCAAGGTAAAAGATCTAAAGATAAAAATATTATAGGCAAGACTAGAAATAGAGAGCCATTCTGAGGACCACGCATGTCAGTCAGCTGCAATACTTCAGGAGCTTTTAAATGAAATGGAAAATCTTCATGTAGAGTAGTAATCCGTATGTTTATTTTAATGTGTTAATGTTTAAACGCGTATCAATTTATAATGTAATTTGTATGCTTTAGTTATTTGAGTGGCTATATTCTTTATATGGTTAAAATGTATGCTTCTGTTAAGTTCTTATTGAGAATCCTTGTGTTAGATCCTTATTGTGCCCGAACCAATATCCCACTCATCATCAAACCATACTACTCGTACGAATAACTAGCATTTCACTAAGTCAAGATGATATTGATATACATGAGATGTTATATGGGTGAGTCGAGATGATATTGATATACATGAGATGTTAAACGGATGAGTCAAAATGATATTGTTATATAGGATACAAGGTTGCAAAAATCGCAAATCGGTAGTCGGGCAGTCAACCTCCTTGTAGCTTGTAATCGGTCTAGGCGAAATTAATCGGTGATTAATTGGATTGCCATTTTTTGCAAGTTTTGGGTATTTCTGGCGAATTCTGTGTATTTCCAGCAATTTTTTTCTTAAAAACCAACTTATAATAGATATAAACAACTACCATAAGTGAGTAAAGCATGTTTACACCGAGTTTTGAGTATTTCTAGCAAGATTTGTAAGTTTCCAGCAAGTTTGACCACCATTGACCGTCTTTGACCATCGTTAACCATGGTTGACTGATTGTTTGACCGATTAATTGGCGGCGAAAAGGTTGGTGGCCCAGTAGCGCATAGGCGACGATTAATCAGCCTTGTAGGCCTTTTTTTAACACTGATAGGATTATGATATGTTACACGGATGAGTCGAGATGATATTAATATACATGACATGTTAAACGGACGAGTCAATATGATATTGCTATACATGAGATGTTATATGGACGATTCGAGATTATATAGACATACAAGATATGTTAAACAGACGAGTCGTGATGACATTGATATCCATCATGTGTTAAACGGACGAGTCGAGATGATATTGATATACATGAGATGTTATACGGACGAGTCGAGAATATATAGACATAGAAAATCTGTTAAACAGACGAGTCGAGATGATATTGATATACATCATATGTTATACAGATGAGTCAAGATTATATATACATACAAGATATGTTAAACGGATGAGTCGAGATTATATAGACATACAAGATATGTTAAATGGGCGAGTCGAGATGATATTGATATACATCATATGTTAAACGGATGAATCGATATGATATTGATATACATGAAATGTTAAATAAATAACTTGCATATCATTAATAGTGTTGAGAGCGCACAGACATACTTTTTGCGTATTTATTATACGAAATATGATATTGATACACATCATATGTTATACGGATGAGTCAAGATTATATATACATACAAGATATGTTAAACGGATGAGTCGAGATTATATATACATACAAGATATGTTAAATGGATGAGTCGAGATGATATTGATATACATCATATGTTAAACGGATGAATCGATATGATATTGATATACATGAAATGTTAAATAAATAACTTGCATATCATTGATAGTGTCGAGAGCGCACATACATACTTTTCGCGTATTTATTATACGGAATATGAAAGTAGGACAGTGTTCGTCTTATAAAGTACTCCCCCCGTTCCAATTTATTAGTCCACTTTTAACTTTTTGAAGTCTTTCTTTATAAACTTTGACCTTAATTAATTATTTTTGTGTTAGATAATACTCGATGCAAAATATATGGATGAATTGTGATTTAAATGTATTTTCATTGGTATAATTTTCATCAAGTATTATATAATACAAACAAAAATATTTATGGTCAAAGTTGAAAAATAAAGACTTTAAAAAGTCAAAAGTGAACTAATAAATTGGGACGGAGGGAGTATTAATTATGTATATAAAATAATTTATATTTTTTTTAATTTAATGTATAATTTTAAAACACATATTAAATTGGAAAACACATTTTGAGACGATCTTGTCGTCTCTAAATCTTTCTAAATTTTTAATAGGTTAACAAAAAGGGTTGTTAATAAAAAAAAGTAATTTAATTCGGATAAATGTTTAGGGACGACATGTTGGGGGATAAGGCAAAATAATAGAGGGAAAAAGAAATATTTCACGAAAATTTTTCTTAAATATGAAATTATTTTAGGGACGATATGGTCGTCCCTTAGAAATTTTCTAATTTTTTTCCACTTTTATAGATAGTTTTTTAGAAAGGTTTTTAATAAAAAAAATCTAATTAATATAAAAGTTAGTCCCAAAGATTAAAAAAATAATTTTTAAAGAGCAAATAACTAAAGAAAAAGATCGAAATATGAAAATTAATTAGGGATGACATTGTCGTCCCTAAACGCCGAGCTACCATCATTGCAAGAAGCAAAGTTGAAAAAGTGGGCCTTGTACTGTTTTTAGGGACGAGAAATGTCGTCCCTAAATTATTTTGTCACTGAAAGTTGAAATTTTTGTAGTGGCCCCGGTTATATTTCGCTGCGATATTTTGGAGGTGTGACAGCAACCAAGTAACAATAGAATCGAGAGACGAAGTGACGTTACACATTCCAACTCGAGACTTCACAAAGGACCATACCTGCGAGGAGAACAAGCACTCAAAAAATAAATGGTTATGAGAATTTGGCTGCAACTCACATAACGGCAGGGCCGTCTCGTTGATTTTAAAGGCCCTGTGCTTTAATTACATTTGAGGCCCCTTAACTAAAAAACAATTAAAATGTGTAAAAAGCTTGTAAATATCACAAAATCTAAAAAATATAGGAAAAGCTATTGAAAAGTTTTAAAAGTGTGCATAAGCGCGTAAAAAATAGTTTTCGTCAAACTACTTAACTGCTTTTGGAAAGTTTTTAGTAAGTAACATATTGTAAATACATTTTGGGTTATTTATGACCTTAGTTAGTGTTGTTTTTATACCAAGGGCTAAAACTGTTACTCTGCGTAAACTTTCAACCTTCTTTAGAATTAACTTTAAAACTAGAAGACAAGTGTGAAAAAGCTATAAACTTTAAGGGCCAAAAAATATAAATGACACAAAATAGTCATCTTCTTCACTTGTAAAGACGTAAACCACAGCAACCCTGCGTAAGAGATCATCTTTTAAATTTACTTCATATTAATTCATTTTTACCACATTTTTGTAAAATCAAATAGTATGTCATTCATGAACACATTTTTATCAGTTTTATGCCAAACATCGAATTAAATCAACCACTGTGTCTATAATCATGGGGCCCTTGAAAAAATGGGGGCCCTGTGCCGTCGAGCACCCTGCACATGTTCAAATCCGGCCATGCATAACGGGTATTGAAACAGTTTTAACTTAGTCGAAGGACTAACGTAGGTCTTGAGTCTTAAGCTTACACTTTATTACTAGCCATAGATAAATTGCATGACGGAGAATGCATTGCGAGAACCAAACAATACGAGTCCATGCAATTTCATTTCGTATGGGACGAATTTGCCGTTTATATTTTAGAACCTTGATGATGCTTATTAACTTTATTCGAAACAAAGGTAAATTAACGAAACAAACCTACTTGAAGAGGGAAATTTTATGTTTGGTCGGCTATTACAAGGGAAATCACAAGTTAACCGATGTATTTTCTTTGCCTATAAATAAAGGCATATAGGATAGTTTTTTATTCCTCCATTCGATCTTTTCCTGATTATAACTTGAGGTGTTAACGTGTGTGTTTTTAAATATTGTCGATTCTTTCTTGTGTTATTGTTTTGTCAGTCGAGTTTAGCTTTGTTTGTTGAATCACTTTCAACAATCTCCATCCACGATCCAAGGTTCTTGCTGAGGTACGACTTCTATCTTAAACTGCCATCAACTTATATGATTTCATATTTTAATAATAGTTAGAGCTCTTGTATAGAATATAAACATTCGACTTTTTATGTTTATCTCGATCGTTGTTGCAAACGAGTGGCTAGAAGGGTAAATTTGTTTAGGACAAATCGCATAAAAAGGTACTCATCTTAGGCTCAATGTCAATTAAAGGTACTCATCTTTTTTTTTTCTCAATTTAAGGTATCGATCTTTGTTTTTGTTGCAACGTTAGGCAATTAACATGTTTTTCGGTTACATTTATAACGATCGTTATTTTATTATTGCATCGTTAGTCCTTTATATGATTTTGTTAAAAAAAATATTTTCTAGATCTGACCCGTCCAAAACGACCCTCTATATCACATTTTCACGACTCGGGTTCTAAAGAGATTTTATGCGAAACGACGTTTCGGACAACTTTTTAGTTTTAACCGAGACCTGAATCTCAACAGAAAATGACCAAAATGCTCCTACACATACAATAATATAATATATATTTTTTCCACTTATTCTCTTTTTAAATCCAAACCGTTAGTTCCGTCATTTGTCAGAATCATGTGTATAGGAAGATTTGTAGGAAGTTCTTGTAAGAAGAAACTAGTTTTAATTTCCGTGCACGCACGGAGCTTATACATTATTTTTTTAAATATAGTGTAGAGATATATAATTTTTATTTTTTCTATTTTATAAGTTATGAAAGTTTAAAGGGTTACTTGTTTTTTTTATAAAGTTATAATAAAAATTTGCAAATTTATAAATTTACACTTAACTCTATATAATTTATTTATAATTAAACCACTCAAGTTTTATTAATTACCTCCCCTTTTTTTAAGTTTTTATTTTTATAAATTTGACACATATATTTTTATGTGTTTTTTTTCTTCATCGGATTTCTCCATCAAAATAATGCTAATTTTGAAAGTATTTAAGCTTTTTAATTAAAAATATATTTAAAAAAAATTAGAAGCATCATACCTAATAAGGATTTTTTTTTTAAATGCAAAAGTCCCTACTTTTTGTTTTCCTTTACTAGGTAAAAGATAACATTTTTGTTTATAAAATTGCACATTTTAGTTCAAATCTGTTTCTCTTTTACGTTATGTGATTCAAATAAAATTGCACATCAGTCACTAGGTCACTGTTATATCTGATTCCGTCCATCTTCAAGTGACACGATATCAGCATTGTTATTTACGTTATAGCGCTATAAGAGCAATGGGTACAAGGCGCAAATCTTCATCCATTCGTCACTTTTGAGAACCAATAACGCCACTTTAGGCGCCAAAATGCACCAGATCTTCGTGTCGTTCGTCCCTTAGTTAGTGAGTGAAATATTTTTGATGGGGTTTTGTGAGTATTATCAGTGGCAGAGTCAAGCGGAAATCCAAGTTGGTTCCTTGATTTGGTTAAGTTGAAAAATGCAATGGGTCAATCAACCAACCCGTCAAATTTTCGGGTCAAATCGAGTCCAATTTAACAAGATGCAAAAATGAAAAAAAAATGAAACAAGATGTACAACTAATCTATATCTATATCTATATCTATAATAAAACAAAATCTTTTTGAATCTTTTTTATGTCACTAATTACATCACTAATGACATCATTAATGATGTCACTAATGCTTATGTAGAAATAAAAGATATTTAATTTTAAGTCCCTCATTTTAAAATTTATGTAACAACAATCCTGAAAATTAGTTACATACTCATTTAATTTAATTTAAATCCCTCTTTTATTTTTTCAATTTATTAAATTTCATAAATTAAATTTTGGATCAACTGTGAAAATAACTGATCATGAAAAATAGACAATTTTTGATTATGAACTTCTTTCTTTTTTTCTTTGTTGTAGTAATTAATCGTGCATATTAATTTTTTAATGTCATCTACTATAAAATTTAAAATTAAATAACATGTTTTATTTGATTGTGTTTAAATGTCAAGTTTTCAACAAACTTTTATTTACATATGTAATACACACAAGATATGTAGGCTTCAAATCGACTAAAAAGGTCATCTTAAAATCATTGTTTAGTTTCGCCTTAAGTTGATAACAAATTAAACAAAAAAAAACTATTTTCTACAATATAAAAAGATGTTGACTTGCCTTTTTTTTGCCCTTTCGTCAATGGCATAAAACTGTTTTATGAACTCCTTTAATCTTCTGTAATGATTTTTAGGGTGTTGATTTAAAAAAAATTCTAATACAGTTGCAATGAATTTTATTATAATTCAAACATATGATGAGTTTAAAATTAAAAGATTACATGGGTCGATTTGCCAATTCGTTTACTATACGTGCGTAATGACGAGTTTCTTACTTGATATTCCTTCAATATGTTGTTGTAGAGCTAATGGAGTTTAATGCTCATTTATGAGAAGTTGTTATATAGACGTTTAACTACTACTCACTATTCATGGTTTCGAAACTAATTTGTTATGCTAAGCACATCTACTTTGAAAATGATTTGTTTTATAAAGTACATTCGAGGTCACAAATGAATATATTTTTGTTTTGTATATACAACTTTTATTTAGCAACCTGCGAAATTCGCGGGTTTATAAACTAGTATATAATAAAACAAAATCTTTTTGAATCTTCCTCCCAACCATTTAATGATGTCACTAATTAAGTCATCAAATATGTCACGAATGACATCACTAATTCTCAATAAGTAGCTTCAATTCCTTATTTCAAATTGACAGCTATAGTCCTTCATTTATTAATCTTTTACTAATATATTCTCTCACAAAATTAATTCATTCTATTGTAGCATTTGATGATGTCGAGCAATGATATCAAACACACATGATTAACAAAAACTATCACCCTTTAATATTTGTCATCAACAACAAGTGTTTAAGATCATGTTGTCAGTGTTTTTCTTTTTTTTATATTCCAACTTATATGTTTCATTTGTGATTTTAATTTGTACAACGATATGCATGCTTCAAATAAACTAAAATGGCAATCTTAAAACTTTATTATGATATTCTTTTGTTTTTATGTCACTTACTTTTTTTAAATCATTATTGTAAAATTTAATGTGTGTACATGATATTTGATAGTCTTATTTTTTTTGAAATTTATTTTATATTATGTTATGTCTAAACTTTTAACGGGTGTTTGAGATTCATAATGATCTTTTATTTCATTTAATATCTTAATATTGTTTTTTTTTGCTTTTAGTTAATGACAGATTAACAAAATTATATTTTTTACTATTTACAAAGCTATTGACTTGCCTTAACAAAAATATGTTACATATAAGACCCTTTCGTCAATGTCCTCATACCACTTTGTGGACTCCTCTCGTCACAGTGATTTTTAGAGTGTTAATTTAGAACAATATTCCAATTAATCGGTCGATATGAGTTGTATTATAGTTCACACAGTCGACGTTTCTAGAGTTGAATTTGATTACATGAATACGTAAATTACTTATATATATATTTGAATAGAAAAAGAACGAGTCAATTCGCTAATTTGTTTACCATATGTATTTCTTGACGGGTTTCTTATTTGATGTTCCTTCAACATGTTGTTTGTAGAGCTAATGGATTTTATGTTCATTTATGAGAAGTTGTTATAATACGACTAGCTACTACTCATTATTCATACTTTCGAAACTGATTTGTTATGTGAAGTACATCTTGTTTGTAGAGCTAATGAATTTTTATTCATGTTTGTTTATAAATAAAACTTCTTCTTGCTAGTCTCTTTTATTTTATAATATTTTGCCGTTAAAAAAAAATATATACTTAAATACTTTATAGTTTATTATTAGCCATGAAAAGGATCATAATGTTTACCTCTACAACTGCACAACACAACATAAGTGCCGAATTGCCGATTGATACCTCTGTCTTCCACAACTAGTGGTAGGTTAAATTTCTTATTTTTTTTTACTTTTGGGCCTTTTTTTAGTTTAAGATAATTACTAATAGTTAAATGGGCTATTTTTTTTGTATTGGGGGTTTGGGCTAAAAATATTTTATATTAAAAGTGAAGTGTTTTTTAATTTTTTTTTCCCAAGGTAGTTCCCAAATAATTTCTAAGGTAATTCTTAAAAAAAATCTACATCGCTTCTAAAAGATTTCGTCGTCCAAGGTGGTTCCCGGGCACCGCCTTGATAAGGCATGGCTCCGCCACTGAGTATTATTTATTGGTATTATTGTTGAGAAAATGTTTTAGTTATTGATGTGTTATTGAAGAGATGTTGATTTAATGTTGACGTGGAGTCTCTACGGCACATTATTTGTACCCAGTGCGCCTAGCACTCTAACTAGGGGCATACCCATGGGTTTCCCGGGGTGCACGAAAACCCCATGAATTTTTCTTACGTACTGAAAAAAAATTATGTCAAATATATTGATTTTTTTATAATTAACTTGGTCCTTAAATTTTGGATTACGATTTGTATACTTTTTTACAAAATGAACATAATAACTTTTTGTTCTAGGTACGCTACTGGCTATAACATCACATAATAAATATACACATTCACGGACGAAAACGAAGTCGTTTTGACTTCGGGCCACCTGTTACAGTAACGGGCTCCCATTTTGGGCTAGCCCGATTTTAGTTTTTTTTTTTAATTATTTTGTTTTTGTTTTTTTTTTCAATTTGTATGCACAAAGTAGGAGGGAACATAATATTACAAAAGTTCTGATTTATTCAGATAAAAAAAATACCCGCGGAAACATCTTCGATACCTAATAACTTTAAAATAATCGATATGGTCACAAACGTACAACTCATTATATTAAAAAAAACTCATATAGCAAAAAAAAACACTTTAAACATGAGGCCCAACACATAAGCCATATAAAAAAATTATTACTAAAAATATACACATTTGTCGACAAACTAGCCTAAAATTCGCATAAAATGTGGCCCAAAATCTAGCCCAAAGTAAAAAAACTGATAAATGGAGAAAATGTCACATAATATGCCCAAAAATTAGCTTAAATCTGGCCCAAAGTAAAAAAATAATACAAACGAGATCCCTTCAAGCTTATAAACTATTTCCGATTTTCTACACAAAAAATCCCGTAAAAAAAAAACACACTCAAGTTTTATTGTTACAAACTTTTTTACATTCATCGGCCCAAAAGAAAGACATCGACGTCCCAAAAAGAAAATATTTGGGGATAAATCTAACCCGTCCCCCAACGCAAAAAAAAATCCCGTAATTGTACAAAAAAAGGAAATATCGGGAAAAAAATTAGCCAAAAAAAAACCCAAAAATAGCCTTAAATATGGCTTAAAGTAAAAAAAAATACAAAAAGGACCTTCATCCTTTAATATTTATGATTTTCTACACCATTCATCGGCAAAAAAAAAAGATATCGAACCGTCCCAAAAAAAGAAAATATACGGGAAAAAATTAGCCCGTCCCAACGCAAATTTTTTCTCCCCGAATCATACAAAAAAAGAAAATATTAAAAATTAGCCCCGCCATAACGCATCGCCCAAAAAAACCCCCCAAAACGTAAAAAAAAATATTCGGGAAAAAATTAGCCCCGCCGCAACGCGCGGGTTCTTTTGCTTGTATATACACATTCACCGACTAAAACGAAGTCGTTTTTGACATCGGGCTTAACTTGCTACACTAATGGTCTCTTATTTTGGGCCAGCCCGATTTTGATTTTTTTTTTAATTATTTTTTTTTTGTTTTTTTTTAATTTGTATGCACAAAGTAGGAGGAAAAAATATATTACAAAAGTCCCGATTTATTCAGATAAAAAAAAATACACGCAGAAACATCTTCGATACCTAATAACTTTAAAATAATCGATATGGGCATAAACGTACAACCCATTATATTAAAAAAAAACCATATAGCAAAAAAAAAAACTTTAAACATGAGGCCCAACACATAAGTCATATAAAAAAAATTATTACTAAAAATATACACATTTGTCGATAAACTAGCCTAAAATTCGCATAAAATGTGGCCCAAAATCTGGCCCAAAGTAAAAAAAAAACTAGCCTATAATTAGCCTGAAATCTGGCACAAAGTAAAAAAAAATACAAAACGGTCCCTCAACTTTTAACTATTTACGATTTTCTTACACAAAAAATCCCGTAAAAAAATTAACAAAAAAAAACACGTCAAGTTTTTATTGTTCACAACTTTTTTACATTCATCGGCCCAAAAAAAAGATATCGAACCGTCCCAAAAAAAGAAAATATTCGCGAAAAAATTAACCCGTCCCAACGCAAAAAAAAATTCCCGAATCGTACAAAAAAAGAAAATATCCGGAAAAAAATTAGCCAAAAAATTGCCTAAAATCTGGGCCAAAGTAAAAAAAAATACAAAACGGACCCTCACCTTTTAACTATTTATGATTTTCTTACACAAAAATTCCCGTAAAAAAATTTACAAAACCGTCCCAAAAAAAAATATTCGGGAAAAAATTAGTCCGTCCCAACGCAAATTTTTTTCCCCCGAATCATACAAAAAAAGAAAATATTAAAAATTAGCCCCGCCATAACGCATCACCCAAAAAAAACCCCCCAAAACGTAAAAAAAAAATATTCGAGAAAAAATTAGCCCCGCCGCAACGCGCGGGTTCTTTTGCTTGTTCACCACATCATCTGTAGCCTTATAGCACAAAGTAATTCATAGAACGTTGTTAAACCCGATGCTTTATTTTGTTTCTAATACTTGAGTTGTTGTAAGGGAAAATTCCCAACATAGACCGGTCGCCTAAAAGTAAACTTTCCAAAATAAACTAGTCGCATGGTCTCTTAAGTCGCCCAAAAAACTTTTCATTTTTTGTGTAAGTTACTTTTCAGACATGTTTTTAGAGACCTACTTAATGTACTTTTAAGAGACTTGTTTTTTTTTCTGAAAAATTAGTCAAACATAATACTACTTTTTTTTCTGAAAAATTAGTCTGTTTTAAGAGTTTCATAAAGTCTATTTTCAATTATTAAGCATCGCATGACATATCACATATATGCAATTAAAACAGACATAAAATTGGATTATAATTGAAGATAGACTCTTATATGGAAAGCAGTAATCATATAATGTCTCGAGTTCTTAAAAGAGTCTTCCCCAATTGGAGAACCAAAAGACTCTCACTAGGTTTTCTGCTAAAGTACCTAGATCGCCACATCCATCATATAGCATGATTGCGTGAGTCTTAAGGCCGAGATAAAATAAACTAAACATTAAATTTTTATAAACAAACTAAACATTAAATTTCACAAAAAAGTCGAATCTAAATTTTTATAAACAAACTAAACATTAAATTAAAAAGCGGTAAACTATTCAACTCAATCTGCACAAACTGTTCACATGTTAACGAAACCTCAGTTTTTCTATGATAGTACCACTAAACAAGCTCTAGGTTTTCAAAATCCCTTCTATCTGCAGAAAGCTCAGCAGTCGAAACCAAAGCTATATATTGGTGATATTATTGTTCAAACTAATCCTATTGTGATTCCTGATTCAGAAGAAACCTTAGCACTTGCTGAAGAGAGTCGTTCCAAAATGCTTTCAAAACATAAGGATAATATGATGTTAGAAAAGGAAAAGCAAGTTGATACCACACCAATAGATTATGTTGCTCTTAACAAAGATTTTTCTACACGATTTGTTCCACAAACTGAATTATCTGCTGAACAAGCCTTTTGGTCTAAGAATTCTGTGAATTCTTCAGAACCCACACTTTCTATTAGACCCACCAATGTTGAGGTTCCAAAAGAACTTCCTAAAGTCAGCATGGTTAACACGAGTTTGAAAAAACTTAAATACCATCTTGCTAACTTTGATGTGGTAGTCAAAGAAAGGACCACACCCACAGCTATCACTGAGGGTTCATGGGGTTTCGAACATACAAAAGCTTGTTTTAGGGATGAAATAATTCCATTTGTAAAAGCTCTGAAGGACTTATTTAGCACATTCAACCAACATCTGGTTGATGAACTTTCTGAAGTCCAAAATGTCTTCCATCAAATGGAACAGGCTGTGGAACAACATCGTATTGAGTCAAAAACATTTGAAGTTAAGATGAATCAAGTTTTAAACAAAAATGAACGACTCTTGGAACAAGTGATGAGCAAAGATATTGTGAACTTACTTGTTAATCCTTCTATGGAGAATGATTCTGTGAATGTGCATGAATGTCAAAAGTGTCTCAAACTTGAGACTGAGCTTCAAACGGATTTTGTTAAAAGGGAAACTTACGATAAACTGTTCAAAAGTTTTACCACTCTTGAAAAACATTGCATCTCTTTAGAAGTTGACACTCAACTTAAACATGAAATTTTTCAAAGGGAAAATTCTGTTTCAAATCAAAGTGTTCCAAGTTTTGATACAATTGTTTTAATAAATGAATGAAAGCTCAGTCCCAAGAGAAGACACGGTAATTAAGAAGTTAGAAAGAGAAAAAAAATCTCTAAGTGGAAAAATGGATAAGGATAAGATCAAACAGGACTTCGAAGAGATTAAAACCATTAATATTGAATTGGATCATAGGGTGACAAAGCTTATTGCTGAGAACGAGCATTTGAAACAGACCTACAAGCAACTTTATGACTCGATTAAACCAGCACGTATTCAATCAAAAGAACAATGTGCTAAGTTAATTAGTCAAGTCAACTTAAAGTCTGTGGAAATTTCTGATTTAAATGCAAGTCTTCAGGAAAAAGCTTGGCATTACAAGCTCGCAAGGATTGAATAAGGAAACTTAAAGAAAAAGCCTGGTTGATAATAATGTTTCAACCACCCTTGTGATCCAAGTTGCATCAAATAATTGTGGAACCAATAATCAACCCCTAGAAAAAGTAAGCATAAAATGACAACTCACTCGCCTATAAAAGCATTCCTCCGAGAAGAATGCCCGTAGTTTCTAAGGATCAAGTCTAACATATTAATGGGAAAATCCCTTCTATCCACTCTTAGATCTCCTGAAATAAAGATAAACGAATTCATGAAGGGATGGCTAGCTAAAATCAGGAACACTGTCTAGTACAACAGTTTTTGGAGAATAATTATGGCTGTGACCCTATGAAAAAAAAAGAAAGGCAAAGTTCCAAAGAAGTTAGATTCACTGAGCCCGTCACATCCTCAAGAAACACAAAAATAGCCCATACCTCAAACCTAGCTTCTAACAAACCTATGTTGTCTTCTACAGGAGTAAAACAGTCTACTAGTGCTAGCGGATCACAGCCTTCAGGAAATACAAAGAAAGATAAGATTCAGCAAACACAAAGTATAATTCTGAAGAATAAAGTAGAAGCCCACCCTAGGAAAGTTAAATCTAGTTTGAAAAATAAAGATCATGTTGTTGAACCAAAAGGAACTACTCCTGTGCAGCTTATGCAGAATTCAACTTTAAATGTTATTAAGTGTAATTGTTGCATGCTTTCTGATAATCATGATTTGTGTATTCTTGATTTTATCAATCCTGTGAATGCTCGTGCTAAATCTAGATCTGTTAAGAAAAATTCAAGAGACAATTTGGAAACCAACAGGATAGGTGTTTACCAATATCGGATATATCTGGAGACCTACTGGTCGGACCTTCACAATAGTAGGAAATGTGTGCCCTTTAACTAGGATTACCACAACTACTGAAGTGCCCCTTAGGAAATCATCTGCTCTAGATAATAAACACCTAACCTGTAGTCACATTGGTTTATACTTAAGGAAACCTAGGAGACTAAAACTAGTGTCCTGTTAACAATTATAAGGTTTATTAATCTGTAACTGCTGAACAAATCAAGCCCGTCAATCTCGGGATCCATATTTCCAATTGTTCCATCTTCCCTCTGATGCATGCGGTTCGACCAAATTGACCTCTGTATTTTTGGACTCCCTGGGGGCTGCTCCCAAGCATATGACCAGAGATCGCTCTAGCTCACCAAAATCGTCAAAAAGTTCTTGGGTACAGTCAAATTCGGTAATGATCATGTTGCAAAGATTATGGGTTATGAAGACTATCAGATTGGGAATGTTACAATTTCAAGGGTTTATTACGTTGAAGGGCTTGGGCATAATCTATTCTCTGTGGGACAGTTCTGTGATTCCAACCTCAAAGTTGTGTTTCGTCAACACACCTGCTACATTCGTAATCTAGAAGGTGTTGATTTATTAACTGGATCTTGAGGGGACAATCTTTATACACTCTCTCTTAGGGATATGATGGCGTCCTCTCCTATCTGTCTCTTGTCAAAGGCCTCTAAAACCAAGTCCTAGTTATGGCATCGTCGTCTCTCTCATTTGAACTTCGGAGCTATTAATCATCTTGCCAGACATGGTCTTGTTCGAGGTCTCCCTAAGCTCAAGTTTGAAAAGGACCATTTGTGTTCTGCATGTGCATTAGGCAAGAGCACGAAGAAACCCCACAAACCCAAATCTGAGGACACCAATCAAGAAAAACTCTATCTGTTGCACATGGATCTGTGTGGACCAATGCGTGTCGCGAGTGTCAATGGAAAGAAGTACATCCTTGTTATTGTCGACGATTACTCTCGATTTACATGGGTAAAATGCTTGCGATCAAAAGATGAAGCTCCAGCTTTTATTATTAATTTTTTGAAGATGATCCAAGTACGACTTAAGGAAATCGTCCAACGCATCAGAACAGATAATGGAACTGAGTTTGTTAATCAGACATTGCGTGAATATTATGAGAAGGTTGACATCTCTCATGAAACATCTGTTGCCCGCTCTCCACAGCAAAACGGTGTTGTTGAAAGACGAAATTGTACGCTAATTGAAGCAGCCCGCACTATGTTAATTTATGCAAAAGCTCCTTTATTTCTATGGGCCGAAGCGGTTGCTACAACCTGTTATACCCAAAATCGTTCCATGATACGCCATCGACACGGTAAAACACCATACGAGCTTCTGCACAACAAACCTCCTGACCTATCGTATCTTCATGTGTTTGTGCCTCAGCTACCCAACGAAAGATAACAAGAACTGTCAAGTTACAACCAAAGTCCGATATAGATATTTTCAATTAGCCTATGCATCCCCACGAAGAAAGCATTTTTTGATTTACAACAGACTACCCATGAATAATTGAAACCATTCACGTTGGAATTTGAAAGAGCTGACTGCGTGGCTTCTGAACACAGCAGTTCAGGACCATTCCACTTCATGTATGACTCCTGCTAACAATAAGTTCAGGACTCGGCCAAACCCCCATCCATCAACACCCTTTGACCACCTTCACGACTGACTGGATATGATGTTTCAACCGTTGTTCGATAAATTTCTTATCCTTCCCTAGTATGATCATCCAGCTCCGAAGTAATTACTCATAGTTTCATGTCTGACTCAGATCCGTTCACCTTCATCAACTACATTGTCCAGATCACCATCTCCAATAATTCTCAAACAACACCCCTAAACCGAACCTCCCGTTATTCTGAACGATGGATGAGGAAGATAAGCATGATATTCGAAGTGGCACAATAGAGGGGGGGGGGGGGGGGGGGGGGGGGGGGGGGGGGGGGGGGGGGAAAAAATTTTATTAATGATCCTACTTTGGTGTTCCAATTCCAGAAATCCCTTCTGATCAATCTTCATCATCGGGTTCTATTCATACAATTGTGCACCCTGATCACCAAATTCTGAAACACAATAGCAAATGGACTAAGGATCATCCACTTGAAAACATAATCGGTGAACTCGCTAGACCAGTTTCCACTCGACTGCAATTACATGAGCAAGCTCTTTTCTGTTACTACGATGCTTTCCTCACTGCTGTTGAACCCAAGACGTATAAAGATGCTTTGACTCAAGCCTGTTGGATTGAAGCAATGCAAGAAGAACTTAATGAGTTCGAACGACTTGAAGTATGGGAGCTCGTACCCCGACCAGACAAAGTTATGGTGATTACTTTGAAGTGGATCTACAAAGTGAAACTAGACGAACTGGGAGGAATTTTGAAGAACAAAGCTCGATTAGTAGCCCGTGGTTACCGTCAAGAGGAGGGAATCAATTTTGAAGAGTCTTTTGCTTCGGTTGCGAGATTAGAGGCTATACGGATTTTTCTCGCGTTTGCTGCTCATATGAACATGGTCGTATACCAAATGGATGTGAAGACTGCGTTTCTGAATGGTAATCTGCGGGAAGAGGGTTTATTTACACCAGATGGGTTCGTGATAATGAAAACCTAATCACGTGTATAAGCTAAAGAAAGCTCTTTATGGGTTGAAACAAGCTCCACGCGCGTGGTATGATATGTTGTCTTCGTTCTTGATATCCTAAGATTTCTCCAAAGGCTCAGTGGATCCTACATTGTTCATCCGCAGAGACGGAAAGGAATTACTTCTGGTACAAATTTATGTCGATGATATTATGCTGCTTGCATCTACACCTGAACTTTGTGATCTATTTTCTAAAATTATGTGCTCAAAATTTAAAGATGTCAATGTGGTGCAAAATCTCATTTTCTAGTATACAGATTTCTCAAAATCCCAGAGGCATCTTTATTAACCAATCAAAATATGCCCTTGAATCTTTAATGAAATACGGTTTTGATTCTTGTGACCCAGTGGATACTCCCATGGTGGAGAAATCCAAACTGGATGAGGATAAAGAAGGGAAAGCCGTAGATCCATCACACCTAACAAGGTGACGATTGGGCACCCTCCTTTATCTACGTCTGTATACCTGACCTACAATTGTTAGATGCATTGTGTGCACGTATCAGGCTCGGCCTACCGAAAAGCACTTAAATGCGGTAAAAAGGATCTTTCGGTATCTAAAAGGAACCGTACATCGGGGACTATGGTATCCGAAGGATTCTTCGATTGCTCTAACAGCATTTGCAGATGCGGATCATGCTGGTTGTCAAGATACACGCCGTAGCACGTCTGGAAGTATGCAACTTTTGGGTGATAGACTTGTTAGATGGTCGTCTAAAAGGCAGAAAAGTGTTGCGATATCCAGTACGGAAGCTGAATATATTGCTTTGTCCGGCTGTTGTGCTCAAATCCTTTGGATGAGATCACAACTTACTGACTATGGCTTTGGATTCAATAAAATTCCAATGTACTGTGATAACAAAAGCGCTATTGCCTTATGCTGCAACAACGTTCAACATTCCAGATCCAAGCATATAGACATCAGATTTTACTTTATCAAGGAGCATGTTGAGAATGGGGTGATCGAACTTTACTTTATCAATACGGAGTATCAACTGGCAGACATCTTCACTAAAGCTCTTGGCCGAAATAGAATTGAATTTCTGATCAACAAGCTGGGATGCGAGTTTTACGCAGGGGGGACCCCTCTGTGAAAAATTGGCAAATGAAGTTGATGAATAGTAGTGGTACCTGTTCAAATATCCTGTATAATATGTATATATTTTAAACCATAAAAACTAAAAAGATTTTTCATTTTTCAAATATTTTATAAAAACAAAATACAAAAATATAAAATTTTAAAAATCAAAGAAAAAATTTTAAAAAATGAGAAAATATAAAAAGAGGTAATAATGGCATGTCTTCTGAAAATCGATAACATTTACGGTCTTAGAAATGTCATTCAATAATGATACGAGCCTGTAAATGAAGTTCGAACAGAAGTTCCAAATGTTTTCAAAACATGCCAAAAGGCTTGCTATTATTTCAGATAGCAACTCGGTCATCATCTTAAAGGCAAGTATTCCGCCAAAAAGGAAACTTGACCTCTCAACGGGAATTTATTCTCGGGCATGGTCTACTTTATGACCATGCAAATGCTTGTGATTACTTTGCATCACAACCCGTGCTTCCTTTATACAATTTAATGTACGTGTCAGTGCATTTATTTGTCAAAATAAGAGAAATCTTATTTTTATTGGTAAAAAGTTGTCTTCACAATGAATCAGTGTTTTCGATAATCACAAAAAGATTTTTCAAAGACAATTCGACCACTCAAAAAATGACAACAGCTCTTTAAATAGAAAACGGGTCATTATTTAAGGGGGAGAAATTGTCATCAAATAATCTTTTAAAACGGTCTTTCAAAATAAGTCGAGGAATAAACGGATAAAGTTTTGGATAATGACGGATAACAATTTCAAGAGGAGTTAATGGAATTTAACTACACAAGCTTTAGATGTCATTTGTTTAAATCTTTATGGACTTATTTGCAATTTAAGACTTAGTTGATTCTCACGGAATAGATTTAAGCTTATCAATTCTTCGAACACGATCTCGAGTATATGTGCGTACTTAGGAATTTGCTGATTCTGAGTACGAACCCTGCAAGGGAATGAAATAGATATACAATAAAGATAATGAGTACACGTGATAGATTCCATACCCTATTCCATTTAGGTCATGCCGTGAAAACAAATGTCAAACCCGCAGAGAAAATCAGTGTTTAACTTGTTACTTTCGGGTGCACTATTTCAACTACATGGGGGTAGAGATATCTTGTGATTTCAAGTATGCATCATTTAAGATACTAGAGGGAAGTGTTGTAAGAAGATTTATTCTAAGCGTGAGAAGATTGGTTACTAATTCAATTAATGTTTACCCAAACGGTCAATCCCTAAGCTTATTCTTAAAAGAAGTAGAAATATTTGATAAAAGAGGTACACATAGGTATGATGTTTCCTTAAGTTAGTCAGTATTCTGCAGAAAGAAATGAGTACAGTTAGGACTTAGTAGACTTTGGTGTTACAATTTATATCATCGCTATCCTGAAGAGAGAAATGCGCTCATCCGGGACTTAATTGTCTTTGGTGTTGCAGTATTAAATTCTTGAAAGGGTTTATTGTGAACTTCAAATATATGGGCTTTATACATTAAGACTGCTTGATGCGGCTTGCAATAAAGTTCTAAATCTACTCAAGAAAGGATTGTTGGTTTAGGGGGAAGCTAATACAACATCAACACCGACATCATCAACCACACAAGCTCAAGTTACATATGTATCTGAATCTGTTTCATACTCAAAGTTTGAAGCAAAGACTTTCGTAACTTGGAAAGAAAGTTGAAGCAGTACTGAAGAGTGCTACAGTGAAAGATCAGATTGACAACTTCTTGAAAGAAAGAAGGTTAATGAGGAGCTTAGAAAGTTCGTTGGTGGGAGATTGTACGAAGGAGACCTACGGCTACGACAAAAGAATCATATGATTATATCATATGATGTTCTCACCATTCAGGTCAAACCTCGTACATAATAATCTTGTGAATATATATGTAGTGCAGACTTATGGTGATAATAAGGAGTGCTCGAGTACAAAATTTTCAAGAATTTCTTAGTAAATTCAAAAATTTCAAGTTATTGTACTCAGCACTGTCTTTCATATCCCTCATAATTGAGGGGAGCATTGAAAATGTTCCCTATAAGTTTATTCTGTAACATTTTAGTCCTGATGTATTTAATCATTTGATATCCAAAATATCAAGGGATTAACATTTTGGATAAGAGGAGAAAATGTGATTAAACTGAATCTAACGTGTATCGAAATGTGATCATATAAAATGGACTCAGTACACTCTACACTTAGCATGTACTACGATATCGATGCACATGTTAAGGGGGAGCTTTTAGTGATAATGAAAAACTCTCAAAGTGTAAGTCTTTTTTATATTTATATCAAACACTTTGATTGAATTTTCAATGGTTTTGAAGGATTGTGATGGAATACCCAAAAGACCGGCCATGTTCTTAAATTTATAGAGATATAAGGTGGTTAGGCATAGGTATTCAAATCCCATGATCCAGCCAGAACCGGAGGGATCTACCTAGGGATATCCACTAGTTAGTGTAGAAGTCCTTAGGTATGATAAAAGGAGAAAAAGTGAGAAAAGGGAATAATGCCGACTGAGATGGAGCTAACACTGGAACAAACCCAACAAGGTGTTAGTTATGAAGTATCAGTAAGCATTGAAGGGGTTGAAGAATGAAAAAGAAATGTAAGGATAAAGGGTGTAAAGAAAGAAGCCCTCCATACACGGGTCAATACATAAACTGTTGAAAACACTAAGGTGTTGTCTGACATTGAAGACTGTCATGGACCTAGTGATGCTATGCACAACCCTCCCTAGCCACTCAAGGTCTCTCAAAAGACTCTTGTTTCATTTCTCACGGAGATTACACGCATTTCTATCGACTTTCTCACTCCGAGTTAGTTGATATTGAAAAGGTGGCACTCAGCTCCAGCCTCCGATCACTAAAATCAAAGTGCACTATTGAGTCTAGAGCCAAAAGAGATCATCCATAAATCTCATTAGGACACTTGTCAAATTATTCTTGCTAAGTCACACAATGTGAATTACAAGATACATCTTAAGAGTCCTTCGCATTATCCTTGTGATTTTGCCAGAACATCAGAGTGAATTCATTCACAATGAAGATGGAAATCCTGCTTGAGCCAACATCAAACAAGCTCATGGTAGGTAACTTGTGCGATTCTTTATGAATCAAACTTGTGACAACTGGAAAGAAACGATGGTGCGATTCTATAAGAATCAAACTTGTTCCAGGAAATGGATCAACGGTTGTTAATGAATTTTTGAAATGATAAACACTCTCGGTGTGTCACAAAAACAATTTTGTAAGTGATACACCGATTGATTTTCAAATCAATTTTCTATATCAATCGGTGAGATAGTAACTCACTGGTTCACTCTTATCGTGCTGTCTGCTTTGAGACGTTCCGATAATGAGAACATGCTGAGTACGATGAATCTAATACTTATGTGTTAGAAAGATTCAATACTACAGCTGGAAATCCTGTCAAGAAGATTCTTCTTAAATTGAATCTATCTGATCACAGGTCGATCCTCACGGATCTGAAGGTTACTCCAACCAAACCTGGGCGAATGACAAAGCCATATTCGTCCCCCCGCTTTATTGCTAACTGTTTTATGCAGGCTATTTAAAGATGGTGGTGGAGGTCCCTGATTCCAGCTGGCTCACAAGATCCATAGCCACATGCTCATACCCGACCGACAAACATAAAGTCATCATGAAAGCTCAAGTACATGTTTCAAGACTTCCGCTACTCTGATACCACACATCTTTCTCAAAGTGTCGAAGTGTTAAAGTTAAAGAATTTCAAGAAAGATGCAACATTAAAGCTTTCCAAATCAACAAATCAAGAAAGGTATGAGCATGTCGGTCCAGAAGTCGCAAATTCACAAAATGGCAAAGTTACAAGATGGCGAAGAGATTGTGCTTGGTTGATGATCTCAAGATGCTCAAGATCACAATGTCAAATACAAGTTCAAGGAACAAGCTCAATCCTAAAGTCAATGATCACTACAACATATTCACAAGAGAAAGTCAAGAGTAAGAGCTAAAGACTAAAGATGAAGCATAGTATGCTAGGTTTAACGTTTTGTAAATTGGAGTGACCTCCCTTAGGGGGAGATTGTTAGAAACACGAAAAGTGTCGGTCACTTCCAAGTTGTAATAGTCTTAGCTCGTAGTTTATGTCTTAATTAGATTAGTAATCTAGTCCGGCCCAAGACCCATGGGAAGCCCATTAGAGCCCATGGGCCGGCCACTATAGGTGCTATATAATCCCCTCTCCTAGCCTTGGAGAGGGTTGGTTGTTCCATTTTTCCATATTTCATAATACATTTCATCCATTTTTCCATCCTTTCTATCTCTAACATCACAACCCACATCTCATTCTTGTTCTTGGTTTTGATCATAAGATTACTAGTATTCTTCAAATACTTCACCATTATTTTAATCCCTACGATAGATTGGCCCCCATATTCAATATGAGCATTGTCCCTAATGCGAAAATATTATAGAGAAAAGATAAATGGTAAAAGTAACAGATGTTAATACTTCCCTTTTTGTACGAATACGAAAAATTCAGCAAAATTGTACGAAGCTAATGACAGCCTTCGTATAGGAATTTGTACGACCTATTCATTTGACTTTTCAACCTGCAACATAACATACAAACAAACCAACAATACACATAATAATAATAATAATAATAATAATAATAATAATAATATATAGTAGTAATAATAGTAATAGTACGAGCACGATAAAGTATTGTTTTAGATGCCAACAAAGGGATAATACATACCCAAATATATAATAATAATGATATTGTTTTAAATTGTTCCAGTTACGTGACCCAACAGATGGTTACCAAACTCCATCACGTATCCTCCCGACACCTACTACTGTTGCTCGTCATAACCAGGTGGTGCATACTCTCCATTAAACTTCACTCCATAATGTCTCACTATGTGCTCAAAAACTCTAGCGTATCGATCAGAATGATACGACTGCTTACGTGCCATACGCTCAAGCACACCCTGGCGAACCTCCATACGACACATCCTATCAGTCAAATCATGCAATGTTAGACGTGGGGACCTAGGCGTAGCAAACCTCGACACATCCTATATTCTGTAATCAACCTCCCATCAGGTCTGATTAACTCCTTGAGAGTGGTAGCATCCAAAGTCCTAAAGAAAATCAGGGCTCTAAGTCCATCTAAAACCTCATCATTCAGAAGCCGAAACTTCCTTGCCACTGTCGTTACAAACTGCCGCGGCAAATAATTGAACTCCCTCACGTGTACCCTTTCCTTTCCACTTCAATCACCTAGCAATCACGCCAAGAAACATTAGCGTACCTCTCATGGTGTCTATCCTTAAACATACTCAACAACCACAACTCATTCCTATCAATCTTATCGTACCCATTCGTCCTCTGACAAAAACCATACATGATCATCTTTTGTAAAACCCTAATAATCAGACTTCTAATCGTGTGCGACACATCCTTAACAAATTGCAAACTAATCCTCAGTACTAATCCTAGTCCAATACTCCTCAGCTCCAAAATAATCATCATCATGCAATTCTCCTTGAAAATAAACTTCAAAACCCTCTTCCAAAATTTCCTCACGCTTTTACAACCCTAAGTGACGAGCAAACTCCAACAAACTCATAAAATGTCCATGACACCTAGTTTAGAATAAAACCTATAATTTTCTTCGTGGCAACGCCTCACTAAGTAACTCCTCAACTAGCTTAAACGTAGCAAAAGAACTCATGACACAACTCTTTATAAATCGCACATAATATCAAAGCGCGTCTCCAAGCTTCGGAACTAAACACTTCTTCATTACCTCCTACTTTAATTAACTTTAACTCCAGGATCTCCTTAATGGTCTCCGCACAACTCATTCTATTCAACACATTCCAATCAATGACACAAGGTGCAAAAACTTGTTTTGGAAGCAAACGAGCAAGAACGATGTTATATTTCCTTTATATTCCCCTATTACATCAGCCCATAACAGGTTTGGGTGTTAAAACATTTCCCAACATTTTGCTTTCTCCATGGTTTTGGTTTCAACGTTGTCTTTTGAACGGCTCCGGATATCCGGTCTCATGATCGTGTGTAACCTACGTTTCTTGCACAAGAAAACATAAATCTAGTGTATAAATCATACAAGAATCAAGAAAAACAATTGGACAAGCCTAGATACGGATTGTAAATGTTCTATTCATATTTCAAACAAAAAGTGCAGCGTACTTGCTAAAAAGTACGATGGACTTTTTGGGTTTTATACTAAGTATGGATGAGATGATGGGATAGTGGGAGAGTGGGTGGGGGAGCGGTGTTTGGACCAGAAAAGAATTACGTACTTACAAATTTGCGTTTGAAAAACACGATTTCTTACAGGAAAAACTTAATAAAACCTTAAATTATTAACATTTTAAATAGTTTCTATTTAATTGTGACATAATTCTTCATATCTAGGTCTTCGGAAGAAATATCGCCTAAGTCTTAAGAATGATATGCTGCCTCAAGATAAGTAATCATTGCACTAAATAACCAAACCAACGTTCTGATTAGATTAATAATTGTTAATATAGTTTTCTTATATTTGGTTTGACCGCTCTTTTATCTTCTGTTAATTTGCTTGCGTGTGTTTTAGTGTCTTAATTAATTTTAGTCACCACCAAACCCGTGCCAGTCTCTCAGGTTGAAAACCTCCTTATTCGTTAGATCTAGGATTAACATAGGTTTAGCATAGCTTTAACATAGAATAGAATTAACTTAGTTTAGATAACCAAAATATTAATAAATTGAAAGATTGTTTCTCACTCTTAGTGATCGACAACATACTTACCACGAAACTACCACCGATCAGGTACACTGCCCGTTAAAGTGTTGTTTTTGGTTAAGTCGGCAAAATATAAATTTAAAACTTAAAATCATAAAATTAACACCACACAACGACACAACACTTCTCCTATAAATAGTGGACTGTTCCAACGAATTTTTCCACCGTTTGGACACTTATTCTTTCTGTTCTAAATCAGCAAATATATTTTTCATACTTTGATCAAATTAACTTGTATAAATATTTGTTTCCAAGTGATCCAATCATTTCTCTCCAAGTGCAAGAGAAGAATACTCATAATCGCCAAGTTATAAAGTATTGTAGTTTAGTTTGTGCTTACGTAACGTTGTTACGATCGTGTTGTAATTTATACATCAAATAAATATCTTATATTCTTGTGTATTATTTAGATCGGGTAGATCGTGTAAGTATTTGGGTGAGAAAATACTTGTGTGAGCGGCTAGTATTTTAGGCCTCAAAATACAAATGTAAGTGGTAGATCGGTTTTAGCTAAGATTAGAACTCAACATTTGGCTTAGTGTCTGAAATTGGTGTAAGCTACGTGTGTATAGTTTTCTCCGCCTAAAGGGAGCTTGTTGACTAGTGAAGTAACTCTCGAGTTGGGTACTCAAGGTGTGGAGTAGGGCGAATAGGAGCTTCGTGACCGAACCACTGTAAATCACCGTGTCCAGTTTGCACTTTCTTTTACCTTTCTCGTTACATCTTTATTTACCTTATCGCATTACATTTATATTTTCATTATATCTATATGTGTGTGAATTGTTGCTAATATTGTTTGGATGATGATTGTGTCATGGATAGAAGTTAATATTGTGATTTTGTTAATATTGCTATGACATGCTCTAGTGGATATAGATGAATTATTCACACTTCTCATATTACGTCTAACTTGATTGATAATTTGATAAAAACATGATTTAAGTTTTTAAATGGAAACGTATTCACCCCCCCCCCCCTTTACGGTTTCCACAATTAGTATCAGAGCCACGTCGCTCTAATTTTCAAAACAAATGGTTTTAAAAATGTAGTGTGATCCATATATCAAATTACCCATGAAAAGAGATTAAATATGAAAAGTGTTTTGTTGCTTGACTTGTATTAGTTTTGTTGATAAATACACTTAGTATACTAGCTTGAAGTAAAAATGATACTTAAAATAAGTGTTATATGTCCGGTATCAAGTTTTGTAAGTTTATGCCTTTCCGCCAAGTCACTAAATGATTTTGTACAAAAAATGGTGAATATGTGTATCAGGTGGCGGCCCCCTGATCTCCCACGGGTGGCCCCCTTATCTCCCAAGGGCGCCCCCTTATCAATCAGGGGTCCACCTGTATGTTTTGACAGATTTTTGTAAACTTGGAAAATTCATATAAAATCAACCGTAAATCCGTAGAAGTCGTGTCATCCGCCATTTCAAAGGTAATTGAGTCTGTTTTCATATAAAAATACTTTCAAGTCTTGACAACAAACCCAAGTCAGTCAGAAATACAAAATACTACTTATTGTCCAATACGTTTAGTTTCGTTTTAACGTAAAACTTGTATTTTATCTTTTCATTTCGAGGGACATTTCTAGTCAGTGTATCTTTGAAAAATGGTGTATTTAAATTTTCAAAAATATTAAACTTGGTTAATTTTTGAAATGGGGAGGAAAATTCGTCTTCAAACAAAATCGAGCTAAGTATATATTGTTGTATCTAATACAAAAATGACAAAAAGTACTTTTATGTGTTATGCTAAATGATTATGTGTGCTTCCTTGTGACTTAATTTTGTTAATAGATATTATTAAGTGATCATTGCTATTTGTAATTGAGCTACTTATATATCTAAATACATGTGCCATGTACATTATTTGTTTGTCACTAGTTTTCCAGATTACGCCTAAATAGAACTTATGCTAGATTTCTTGCATTAAGATTGCGAAATTGTTCTTGCATTGCATATAGGAAAATATCACTTTGTTTGAAAATGTTACATCAACATCTTGTAAACCTCATTGAACATAAAAACTCACTTAGGATCAAGAGCTACGTAAGCTTGTCAAATCTATTAAAAAAGATTGTCTTACACGATTATCGTGTTATTAGTTCAAGTGGTAAGATGTGTCACCATAAAATATTGAACGCCTTCATATAATCAAAGAGTTAAACAAGGTCTCGAAATCATGTCATAATACTTTAACATGGGTTAAACAAGATAAAAGATCATTTTAATACATTAGCATTTAAGTAATAGAAAATGTATTTTTGATCTTAGCACGTGCTTACCTTGGTCTAATTCACAGTCATAACTAATAAATCTTTGGATTAAAACAAACCTGCGATTTATTACAAATCTTAAAATTGAAAGCTTAACTTTCTTGGTAAGAAAAGTTCTTTCTTTTGCAATGACATTTTGGTATAAAACATCACATTAACATTCACCAAAAGTTAAAACATTTACTCTAGTCAAATAATTGAAAATATTATATAAACATGTAATTATTTTCTAAAGATGTTTGTAATGCTTAAAATGGGTAGGTAAGTTCTATACACTTTAAATGTCAACACTATGCATATTATGCATGATACTCAATGATTTTTCTCACATATAAAATTGATGATTATCTTTAAGAAACAAGTTAGCACATCATTATAAATGTCCTCACACTTAATACTAGTCTTAGGTTAAATGGAACACACTATGAAAATCTTTATTTTTTTCTTTTAAAAAAATTGTTTGTGAGGATCAAGAAGGATTTCGAATTTATATCGATTCATTATTCAAACTATGATTGATATCATTATCGAATCTAATTGATAAGGTTTTTAATATGGACATGAAATTGGATTCTTATTTGTCTAGCTTCAAGATTCTGTCAAAATATGACAAAAGATATTATCTTGAATCTACATACTCAATCACACCCGATTGATATGAAAATAACGATATCCTCTTCAAGACGAAAAGAATATGCATCGGATCATAACTCGCACTTATGTTGATGATGTCATATTGAGTCTACTTGCCTAATGGTTGTGTTCCAAATATTAGAATAATATGTTTAATAGATGCATAAAATACACAATGAAATAGGATTGGCGACTTGGATGTTTCGTCCGAAATATTCAAGCAATTTACATTGCAATGCAATTGGTAAATGTGTCATTTCCGAAAAACCAAACACGAGCAAACATACAACATATGTAAACTTTGCTCATACAACTTGAAAGCACAACTCAAAATTCAAATTCACATTTGGCTAAATTCTCAAACAAGAATAATACTCTTATTCATTCACATAGGATAACATGACGTTTGGGAAACATTATGTCTAAGGATTTCATACACTCGGTAAGTAGACTGTCATAAATAATACGTCATTGATATTCATGCATGTCATAAACACTTCTCTTGCATAAATAAGCACAAATTGAGAGTATCATAATATATATTTCAAATACTCATTTTGTTTAGGAAAACATGATATTTAAGATAACATTATGCCTAAGAAATCATACATTAATTAAACTCTCTTGTTAAAGTGTTTGTAAAGGATAATATATATCATTTGCATTTCATTTCATCTGTAACATGAATGATTGTGTTACAAGAAAGTACGTTACACATTGCTTATAAAAATATAGGTTACTAGAATTAAAAATAATACACTACAACATGTGTCAATACATAAACAAGTAAAGTTCATTCATTTAAATACTTGTTTTATCAAAACATTCATAAGTGCGATAACTTTATCCTCTTTAATAAACATATTTGTTTAAAAATACATTATGTCTCGTTCCAATCATATATTATTGAAGAATCACAAACTCAATTAAGATAAATAATCTTGATGAGTTTCTTTTCACAAGACATGCAAAGGAGCATTCTTAAAAAACTCTTAATATAACGTATTCTTCATTGTCACATAGAAGCACATCTCTTGGCTTTTGGAAATCCAATCACATTAAAATCACATGTGACAACTACAAGATGACTTAATGTCATTGAAACCAAACAACCTATAGATCTTGAATAAAAGATTAAAACATCTTGCTTACGCTTTTCTAAGCATTCAACACATCTCTATTAGGACTATGCGTAAAATATATCATCTAAATCTATCATCATAAAAACATGGTTGTTTAAGTCATATTAGGACATGTATTAGTGAACCAAGCAAACTTCATCTTTGCTACACTTCAATAATAAATTGAATTCCTAAATTTATTGCTTCTCACATATGTGTTCTGAAGTTTCAAGATGATAACTTGTTCCTATATGCTATGATTATATAACTTCATGATTATCTTTATGATTAACGATTATTTGCTTGGTTATGAATGCATGTTTTTTATAAAGGATTTTGTCTTTGTCAAGCAATTCTGATATAATATTTCTTAGTTTATCTATATAATACATGCTCTTAAGTGTGAAATGTTAACATGTTTTACATGATGTTAGCGTTTAAAGTAATCATGTTTATTATGCGTCATTTTACATGACTTACGTGTTAATTATGCACCTACACTATGTCGGTTTGATGCATAACGGATTAGCTATGCCTATCACGATATACTTTTAGATGTCATATAGTCTTACACATTAATCTATATGGTTATTGTGTTGATGCATGCTTAAATACTCTTACATGCTTAAATCTACGTGTCTTATGCATCTAGGTATATATTTCATGACACTAGAATTTATACCCGTATTACACGCGGTCTTTAGTGTCACAATCTAATAGGTCATAATAGTCTCAAATTGGTCTTAAATCTCCTAGAGTCTCCATGCACACACTTCCTTATTTATCATCTCGTTTCCTACCAAATAATCCACTCTTTTGTCAAAGGATGGTTAGATATAAATCTAATACACCTCTAAGTAGGTTTGACAACTCAAGTAATTTTAACTTGCGATTGCAAAAGTTAAATGTCATATCCGAAAATTCATATTCAAGCCTTTTAACAACGTATGTTAAAACACTCATCCAAAAGCTTAAAGCTAACATCAACCTTCCGTGACAAAGGACTTACGAGTTCCTAGAAAAGTGATTTGTATTTCCTTCCATCCCTGTGTAAATATATACCCCTTGAGACTAAGCACATTCACTTGCATTGGTTCCGTTCATCCCCATAGGAATGTCACGATGTTTTATCGTCATGCTAACCTCATACACAATGAGGATCAAACTATATCCATCGGTCTTAGGGTAGAAAACCATCGTATCATCCTTACTCCCTAAGCGTCTATCGATGTTCTAAGTCTTCAAATAATGGACAATGTGTCTATAACAAAATTGTTATTTTGAGTCTCTTCCTTTTCATCAACGAAAAGATTCTTTGTCTTTCGGAAAATCGCGATCACCTACTGGCGTGTAGTGATCTTAAAATCATCACTCGAAGTCATCTTTAGGTTCCAAATTGAGTCTCACTCAAAACTCCTCATAATAACTCATTCTTACTCATTTGTTACTATATCAACCGTCTCGACGACATTCCTATTATGTGCGACAATGAAAGAACCATCGACTTAAGCACAAAACCCGTGCAACAATCACACACAAAACATATCGAAATCCGTTAATATTTCTTTCACGGCAACATCTAAAAAATTATATATTTTTATCGAAAAATTTCCGTCGAAAGACAACATCGCCAACATCCTTACTAAATCACTCAAACTACCGTTTAATTATTTACGTCTAGGTCTAGGAATGATGGAACAAATCTCGTTAATGTCTCGTTCTCTTTTTAATAGTCTCGTTAATATTAAATTCCTTCCGATAAATTTCGACAACTTAATTATTTCATCTGAAATGTTTAAGTATTTTTAATTTGCGAAATTCAAATTAAAATGTCACTCCTTCGTCAAAATCCGTCAAACTACAAAGCCCAAAATCTGTGTCGTAACTATAAACGAATGTGTCACTCATTTTTCATGTCTAATTCATTTCACAAAAATGTTAATCGCGCCTCTACCATTATATAGATGGCTAATATCTTCCGTCCACCATTTCCGCTACAACCTTTAAAACAACCTCATACCTCGTCGTGTGATTGTTTTATGAATATTCGTAATGCTCGAGAAGAGATACATTACTTAGTGGATGAAGTTCGTCGTATGCTAACTGTCATCCGTCTTGACATTATCAAGCTCATCGCTTCTGACTTCATTCGTCTTCGTCTTCATTTATTCTTTTTATTCCACACTTTATGTCCGGATGAGCACGAATTAAATGGGAAGGGAAAACACACTCGTTCACATATATGCTTTAACCAAATACTCTCAAGAATTCACAAATGTGATTCTTATTCACTAGAAACCAACTTACAAGAACACTCACTTCCTTTTCAACTCAAATACACCTCGTGCACTAAACCATAATTAATTCGAGCCTCTTACTCGTATTTCGATCATACATAAAATTCACTAGATACACTTCTACCATACACTCAAACCTCATAACTATTCTTTACTCTTGTTAGTGATCACTAGTTTTAGTGCATCCTCAAACCACCAAGGTGAAATGAAAAACCGAGTCATCCTTACTACTACCAATCTTGATTCATCCACCTAGTCATCTTCAAAAGAAGATTCACCATGTAACCATTCCCTACAATCTATTAGTGACTTACCACCACTACAACCCATGAAGGTTGAACCACCTTTCATAATGCACAAACCTATGCCCATACTCATAAGCATTTGTGTCTATGTTGTCAAAAGTCAAGTAAATTTCGTAATGAAATGTGTCTCATTCTCAAACTCAATCCTTACAACCGGTATACCCATAGTGTATCACTACATAACAAAGCCCTTTACATCTAAACCAATGAAATTATCTTCTCAAGAACATCCCACACTCGTTCTCTAATCATCCAATCATTTCCACTTTCTAGCAAGTGAAAAACACAAAGAAAATATTCAAGCTTCAAGTGTTGTTGAGTCACCAATATATCGTGTCTTTCATTTTTCTTCCACCATGAAAGAACTACCACCTCATTTCACATATCCACCTTTGTTAGTCAACATTAACAACCTAGAAAACACCCAACAAATCTATGGATTCACAATCATCCACCTTTGTCCCTGAAGGATCACAAGCACATCATTTCAACATACCATGCTTGTCATCATTAACGCAAACGATATATTAATCTACACCATTTTTGTCAACCTTTAGTCAACACCTTCCTTCTCTATTCACGCTCATCCTTTTCTGTTTTTCCACTTCATGAAATCATTTTCATTCACATCCAAGAGCGTATCATGTTCATGTTCATCTTATTCTTTTTAACTCTTTTAGAGTATATATTTTGGCATATCTCGCCATGATATTAGGTGACATTCGTCTAGTTTTAAAGTATGTCTCTTTAACAAATCATCCTTATCGTCAACATTTAGTTCGACCTAAAGTGTTACGATAATGTTTATCCTAAAACATCTTAAACATGAAAAGCTTACATAATGCTTAACAAAGATACCTTGAGGATTTAGGAACCTCTCACTACAAACCTTGACGAAAGTCTATCTAAATCCAAATCATCATCTTAGTTAGATGATGATACCATAAGGAACATGTCGTTTAAAATACGTTAATACTCCGTATCTAAATGACATCTTGGAAGAAGTCATTCTTATAATAATAGTGTATTAATCAATAAACAAATTTTGTTCTCGTTTATGAAAGTTAGTGTGATACCTAAGGGTGTTGGTCGAGTCTTAGTCTTTAAGCATGCGTCTTGATTCTCAAGCATGTGTTGGTCGAACCTTATCATTTGTTTCTAAACATTGTCATGTCTTAAGCATACGTCATGATTCTTTTTATTTGAATTTAGGTTGTTATTATTAAATTAATGAGGGCATGTGTCCAAGTTTCAAATTGTTATTCTTTAAAAATGTCATACCTTAAAATACTTATACCTAAGACGTGCATGTCTTGTTCCATGCTAGTGTCATGTTATATATATAGCTATCATCGTCATTATATATATGTGTATTTGTCTACTAACTTTGTTTTGTAGCACACATCCACAGCTCGATTCCTTGGTGCCCTAAACAAGGGGGAGCATACACCGGAGGGGAGCATTTGCAAATGTCATAGTCATTACACTTGCAATCATTTACGCATCTACACCCTTCTTGCTATGTGTTAAGCTCGTGTAACAAATTTGATCCATGGATCCGCTTGAGTCAACATACAAGGAATGTGATAATCATGGGGATGTAATGAGCTACAGGGAGCTCGAAAGTATTTTGGTATATAGCATGGAGTGAGCAGGACTTCACTAGGGATGATGCAAGCTCGCCTTTTTTTATTCAAGAATGGAGTGTAGTAAAAGTATCGCCTGTTTAAATAAATGGCTTGGAGTGTCTACCTTTTAGTTTTGACAAAAGGGGGAGAAGAAGTGTAAATAAGTAACTTATACATTTTACTATGAGTTACCGTTTACATATGTTGTCATCATCAAAAAGGGAGAGATTGTTAGTGCAAATATTACGATATTCAATCTATACATTCTCTTTGTGTGTTTGGTGATGACAAACATGTAACTTGTAACACATAACGTAAAGTGCTCAAGTTACTCGTAATCACAAATCATCAATGCATTCATACATCAAGATCTCTCAACGTCTTAAGTTTGCTTCAACAATAGATATAAGTTTGCACCTGATAACGATCAAATTATACATATTTCTATATGCGTTATATGTGTTTTTATGTATATAAATTGGTTAATAATAAGAACTTTCGATACTTAATCAAGTATATTTTCTATTTTAGGTTCTATGTACGTGTCGTGGAAGAAAATGAAAGAATACATGAAGATTTGAAGTTTAACGAAGAAATAACTCAAGCTGAATGCTTCCCAACACTTATTCACTGTTTTGGTCATAACTCGGTCATACGAACTAGGTTTGACGCGATTCTAGTGGCCACGCGAAGAGAATTCAATTATCTACAACTTTAAAAAAGGCCAAGTGATGAAAATGCCGCAAAGTATGCCGTACTTCCCATAAGTGCGGCACACTTTTTCATGTCTAGCGGGAAAGTATCATTTAAGCAAAGTGCGGCGCACAAATAAAAAAGTGCGACGCACTTCACGTCTGGATAGCCAAAAAGTTGTATTTATAACTCCTATTTACTACCAAACCAATTATTAACCTCCCAACTTGTTCCCTAAGTGTTGTTAGCCTATAAATAGACCCATTTTGTGCCAGGAAAATACACACTTGATATATAACAATCATAGAGATCATAGGAGAGGAGGAAGGATTGGTGAGGATCTTATGATCTGATGATCCAAACATCATTTTAATCCATGGCGAACCACCATATCACCACCACCACCATAGCCATGAATTATTACTCTACCACCATGATTTCCAGAACTCTATTCACCACTTTTACATAACCTAAACTCATTACTCAAAGGATTCATACCAAATCCTTCCAAGTCACTACCATAGACCTCATTGCCAAACACTCCATTTGGTGGCATGTTGCGGATTCCCTGAAGAGACGTGACATATCCTCGAGTTAATTTAGTAGCATAGGTTGTTGGTTGATCATGGATACTTGGGTTGTTGGACTAGTGGTTGTTGTAGTCGAAATATTGGTTTTGGTACTTTATACTCGAATTACTCGCATAAATGGATTTGGTACATTTCTTTACTAATAATATTGATATGTTTTCTGAGTTTATTCATGTTTGTGATGTTGGTTATTGATTTGGTTATGATTTGGTTGTGTCTCGCTTACTTGGACGATATTTGTATAACCTGTGAATATGAATGCTTATGGATTCGATATTGTTTTACTTGGATTATTATTTATCTTTTGATTTATCATTGCAATAGATATTGGTCAAAAGGATCTATTGTCCTGATGAATTTTGCATTGTCTGTCTATAACAATTCGGTGCTAATCTTGTGAGAATTGATTAGTAAATCTATACTTAAGAATACGTCATGATTCTTTTTATTTGAATTTAGGTTGTTATTATTAAAACAATGATTGCATGTGTCTAAGTTTCAAATTTTTATTCTTTGAAAGTGTCATACTTTAGAATACTTATACCTAAGATGTGCATGTCTTGTTCCCCGCTAGTATCTTGCTATATATATAGCTATCATCGTCATTATATATATGTGCCCATATTGATGAAGAAACAAGAAAGGGGAAGTTGTCTACTACCTTGTTTTTGTAGGCACATCGTCCTTAGTTCAAATTGTTGGTATCCCTCGAAACAAGGGGAAGGCATACACCGAGGAGTGAGGAGCATTATACAAATGTCAAAGTCATACATGTGCAATCGTTAAGACATCAACACTTTTCTTGATAATGTATTCCACCCCTATATATACGTCCCTATATATATTATGTTGCATGAAACTAACCCTTGATGTAGGTTAAGAGTTTGTAACAAATTTGATCCATGGATCCGCTAGAGTCAATATACTATGGGATGCAAGTATCATAGGAGTGCAATGAGCTAGGGGGTGCTCGAGTGTCAAAGTAGATAGCTTGGGATGATTAAACGAGGTGATAGGAGCAAGACTTTACTGGGGATGATGCAAGCGCGTCTCTTTGTTTCAAGGAATGAAGTGTAGTAAAAGTCTCGCTTATCGGAATGAATGGCTTAGAGTGTATCCCAACCATATTTGTATTCCGACAAAGGGGGAGAAGAAATGTAAACGAGTAACTTATACATTTTACTATGAGTTATAGTTTACATATTTTGTCATCATCAAAAGGGGGAGATTGTTAGTGCAGATATTACGATGTTTAATCTATACATTCTCTTTGTGTTTTGGTGATGACAAACATGTAACTTGTAACACATAACGTAAAGTGCTCAAGTTACTCGTAATCACAAATCATCAATGCATTCATACGTCAACATCTCTCAACGTCTCAAGTTTGCTTCAACAACAAATATAAGTTTGCACTTGATGCAAATCACTAAAGGTATGAACAAACAAATATTAAATTTGTTGGATGATCAAAGAAATAATTTTTGTCCTAAACCTTACATTTTTATAAAAATAACAAAACCTTTTTACAAAAATAATTAGAAAAAATATTTTTGTAATTAAAAGAAATGTTTTAATTAAAATATATATTTGAAATCACGTTTTACCCCTAAAAATTGAAAAACTTACCCATAAAAACATATCCTCTACAAAAAGGACAAAAAAATTAGGTAGCGTCTATAATGGGGGCGGACCCTCTGAATTTATATGGGCGACCCCCTGATTGATAAGGGGGTCGGCCAAGAGAGATAAGGGGGCCGGCTGCCTATTTTCGTCCCAGACTTTGTCTATAAATAGAGAAATGTTCTCACATATTTTTCACCCTTTTTACGCATAGTTTTTTTCTGTTTTAGAATAGATTACATATCTTTTAATATTTGATCATTACCTTGTTTCAAACATTTGTTTCCAAGTGATCCAATCCTTCCTCTTCAAGTGCAAGAGAAGAATAAACCCGTAATCGCAATATAGCGATGTAACATAGTTCGTTGCATTCGTGACAATTAATTATATTCACGATTTATAGATCGAGTCAATGTCTTTCAACTTATTTATTAGTTGGATCGGGTAATCGTGAATATATTTTAGGTAGTAAAACTTGTGCGAGCAGTTATATTTTAGTGCCTAAAATACAAGAGTAAGGTGGTAGAACGGTTCTAGCTAAGATTAGAACTGCAACATTTGCTTAGTGTCAAAATAATTGGTGTAAGAGCTACTTGTTACGTTTTCATCGCCTAAATGGGAGCTTGTTGACTAGTGAAGTTAAACAACCTCGAGTTGGGCACGTTGGGGAGTGGAGTAGGGCGAAGAGAGCATCATGACCGAAACCAACTATAAAATCATCGAGTCCGTTTTGGCATTTCCTAACTTATCTTTTACATTAAATACTCGCATTTATTACTTTATATTTATACTTGCATTATATAGATAATTACGTGTTGTGTTTCTTGTATAGCTTTGATTATGTTTGTGTCGTGAATAGATGTGAATATTGTGCTTAGGTATGTATTGTTGTGATACGCTTTGATACTATATGTATAATTAGTGTAGAACTAATATAAATACTTTTCATATTGCGTTACGTTTGATCGGCAATTTGATACAAAATATTTTAAGTTTTTAAACGGAAACGTATTCACCCCTACTCTACGGTTTCCACAAATAACAAGAAACCGCCAACCAATTTATAGTTATGAAATATTTGAGGTCACAAAGGTACACAATGGCCATTGGAAAAATTGCTATAATAAATGAAAGTCGAGCATGACGATTGGTTAACGTCCGAAGTAAACATGGATTGGCTCTATAATGAATTGTTCCGCGAGAACGAGAATGGAGCATTGGTGATAAGGATGACATATATAGAAGAGAGTCAAACTTAATGACTTAAAAATAAATAAAAGTGCTTTCCAGCAGACAACCCGATGAATTAATTTTCTACATTTTAGGTTGTTTGTTGTTCTGCCCAAGGACGATATGGCGTATCACCTTTTGGTGCTATATGGCGTATCGGTTTCTGGACAGAACACTACTTTTCCATTTCGTACTTTAAAACTATTTCTAGGATTTTTACAATTCTATTTTTGAACTTTTCACCCAGCAGATCGATACAGCGTATCCAAGTCTATGGATACGGCGTATCGACCACTATAGCTGTTGGAAATTTTTTGTTTTTACTAACAACAACCGGCTATATTTGTACATCCCAGTACTTTGTATCTTAAATTGTTTGGCATGTGATAATAATATGGTGTGATGTATTACAAAACCCCGAATACAAAAGAGATGCTCAATAAGTTTACATGGAGGATCATACCGAGCAAATCTTATGGGAGTTTTTCGTTTCTATTTTTTTATTTTCTGCATTTAATTGTTTTATTTATACAATGATAGCATTATACATCTTAAGTGGATGAAAGGAGAAAAGGAATAGAATTTTACTTGTCCTTATGTTATTTTGCGAAAAATCACTATAATTTAAATTTTTGCTATGTTTTTCGAAGATTAGTAGTTGCATAGCCCGCACACAATACCCTTTATTGCCATATGTGAGGAATATTAACATATCTGTTTCTCCCTATTTTACTCTAAATTCCACATAA
>BQNB010029337.1:0-55827 GCA_026074375.1 Tanacetum coccineum | reverse complement strand
GTTTTTTTTATAAAAAATGTTCCTTAAAAGTTGTTTTATAACTTTGCTTTTTAAAGTTTTTGCAAAAAAATAAAAAGGGACGAGGGGAAATCCAGGGTGAGCAAGGCTCGAACCCTGGACCTCTATCCTCCTCACCTTTTTATAACACAACACACTAACCATCTTACCCTGGGGTCTTTTTCGTTTTATATTTGCACATTTAATCCTTTATACACATTTTAGCTCTTTTAGTTTATAAGCTGTTTTTGGCTTATTTCTCTGCTTATTTGATAAGCTATTTTCACAAGCTTATTTTTCTTAGATTCTACACTGTTCAAGCTAGTTTTCATGATTTTTTTGAATTTTTATAAAAAGTTTAGTATTTTTAAACATTTAAAGCTTTGAGTATGATTAAGGATTAATTAAGCTCAATCACAAGCTTATAGACTTGTGAGAGCTATAATGAGCTTATGTAATAGTAGCTTATCATTTGAAGAAGGTTAAGAACTTATGAGTAAAGACAAAAGCTTATAACAGATTGTTTGAAAGTAAAAACTCAATTTCATTAACTAAAAGTTTGATTACATTATTTAAAAGGAAATTACAAAAGATTTAAATGAAAATTACATTAAGCTAAATTTACTAAGCTAAAATCTACTCCCTATCTAAAAGTTAAAAAACTAGTAAAGAAAGATGATCCCGTGTGTGTGAGAATGAAGGACTATTTAAAGCCATCTTCTAAATCTTCTAGGCTCCTTGGTAGTTACACGCTCCTCTTGACATTGGCCCTTGATAATTTCTTAATCATTGGATCCATCTTGCACATCGTTGGATTAAATTTTTGTCACACGGATTGCCAGCGTGGCAATCCGTGATTATGACACATTTGTGCTTCTTTTGAGAGTAAGATGGGTGCAAAATATCCATTTCCTTGTGCTTCCTTACTAGCCTACGTGTCATTCTTCACATGGGTCTTAGCCAATGAGGGCATTAGGTGATGTATAACTCTGCCCATGTGTACTTGATCCCATGAATTGTCCTTTTTGTCCTTCAATTGGGATTTGCCCTATGATTTGACCAATATGACAACAAAACTTATCCCAGCTCTTTTTTTTACTATAAGGGATCGTGAGTTTGTTTGACCCGGACTTATTTTTTCCTTTGAACTTGGGTTTTGGGCCGGTTTATAATGGAATTGGGCCCGAGTATTGGGTTTGGGTTAGTTTTTTAAAAGACAAAATTAACAATTGTGTTAACCTTATAAATAAAATTTAACGGACCGTTAGGACTTTTAAGGATAATTTTGTAATTGGTTATAAAGAGGGACTAAAAAAAAAAAAAAAAAAAAAAAAAACCAAAAAAAAAAAAAATATTGGAAACTTTGGATTTGTCTTTTTGTGACCTTGACTTTGGTTGACCAAGTTGACTGAAGGTTGACCACTGCTGACTTTTTGACCTTTTTGTAGAAAACTTCCGGCTCCTTTATGTGCCTTACTCCGATCCCGTTCCCGTTTCGTGTTTACCCATTTTTGACCGATTTTCTTAGGATTTTGCAATATCCGGTACTACACAATCACAAAGACAAAACAAGCAATATTCAAGCATTTAAAGCATAATTTTGTCTTTTTAGGGTTTATTTTGATATAAAATGGATATGTGTTTTCACACATATCAAAATTCCCCAAACTAAGCGATTGCGTGTCCTCACGCAATGTTATATGCCTTATAACCAAATACCTCAAAACTTCCCCAAACTAAACCTTTGAAAAGTAGCAAAGATTTTTGTGGAGAGAGCTTCTAAGTCATCACAAGTTATAAAACACCCCTATTTCCCATTTTAAAACTTTTTTTTATATATATTAATAAAATTATTTTGACTTTCGTTATTTCCATAACTGTTAGGGATCATAGAACAAGATGCATTTCGAATCCGAGAATGCCCCAAAAAGGATAAATTCATCGTTCCCGACTTTTCACTTATCCAAACCAAGCTTAAAACAAAATCACAGCTAAATATCAGTAAGGATGCTAACACTACTCATATTTGCAACTTGTGAACTTTTTACTCCCGACATTTATTATATCTTAAGTGAGTGTGCTATTTTGAATTTCAACCATGGATCAACTTTTTGCAACATACTATGCTTTACGTTCCACCATAAAATAATGAGTTTAAAGGCGAGATCATCCCATGTAGCGACTTTCGTCTCGGCACATCCCAACCTACGGCAAGTGACCAGACTTTATTTTTTTTGACACCCCACAGAGACTAGTATCGGGACTCACAGACCTTAGGTTTCAACAACTCTCAGGTTTCCCGGATATTCATAGCTTATAAAATAGAATAGTCAAAGTGAAAAAGTATATTTGAATTTAACAAAAAAAAGTCAATTATTAATTTTATTTAACTATTTAGACATTTATGCAATTGCAACCCTCGACCTTTTAGAAGGCTGCAACATTGGTTGTGAGCCGGCAAGATGCAACAGACTTTATCAGTCTCGAATCTTTATTCTACTATCAGAAATCGCTTTTCTTTAGAAACACCACATCCGGTTGTGAGCCGGCAAGAGTATAAACATTTTATCAACCCACAACTTTTATTATATTATTATTTTATCATTATTTATTTATTTTTTATTTTTTTTATTATTTTTTTTATAGAAGACTTCTTTTTGAAAAATTCAAATATAAATTTGAACTAAGACTAATTTTTTTGCTATATATATTACATAAAAATTGTTGATTTAAGTGTAATCTCCAAAAACAGCACGTATATTAATCCGGTTAAGAGCTTATGGGAGAAAAAGCAACAAGTTACATACATGAGCTCTTAAGATTTCCAAATAATCCTTGTTTAGCATCCTACTCATAATTAACTCTATCATTTCTCGTTCTTCGCGAATTAGCGAACGCTTAGCCTAAAAGTTAAGGAACAAGCTAGAGCTCAACACGCTCGATCGGGTCAAAATCTACTCTTATTCTTACTTAGCAAGAAAGTCAAAATTGTGACAAAAACACTTATTTTATTTTTGAATTTTTTAAAAATTTTTCATATTTTTGAAAATTTTTGTGGGAAAACGGGGTACGTGAAAACAACGGGAAAAAGTAGGCAAGATCATATCGAAGATATACTACCCTATACTAAAATCAAACAATGTTCCTCAATGGTTTCCTAGCCTAGATTCTAAAAAATCCCCAAACTAGAACTCAAAAAGTCTAATGAATACTAAAACATGAAGAAAAGTATCACAAATAATCTTAATTCGTTTATTAAGTGGCTAAAAGAAAAATGTTAGTCCCGATAATAAGCTTTTAGGATATCGGATTTTCCCCAAACATGGTACAGCAAAGCTAGGAACTCGAGTGACCAGGACAAAACAACCTAACACGAGAGTCCTTCAGAAAAGTTGGGTCTATCCTGCAAACAACCACAAGTACAAACAACAAACACAAAGAACGGAAGAGTACAAGCCTCCTCTCAACACATTAGAAATAAGAAAGAAAAATAGAAAATTGATAAGCATGGGGTGCCTCCCACGAAGCGCTTTGTTTTTGGTAACCGAGTCACATAGCTTGACTCGATCCCTGAATTCATTCGTCCTAGGGAGAGTGTGGAGACCTGTACTTCCTTTGGTGGTAAGTCCCCTCCGAAGTAATGCTTCACACGATGACCATTCACCTTAAAGTTTAGACCATCAGGTTAAGATAACTCAATAGTTCCGTATGGAAAAACTTTGGTGATGGTGAAAGGTCCTGACCAACGAGTTTTAAGCTTTCCGGAGAATATCTTTAAACGAGAGTTGAAGAGTAAAACTCGATCACCAACATTGAAAATGCGGTTTTTGATCTTTGAGTCGTGAAGCTTCTTCGTCTCTCCTTATAAATAAGAAATTCTCATAATTGATCATGAAGCTCATTACGTTCATTTAGTTGAAGCTTCCGACGATCACCCGCGATTTTAAGATCAAAGTTAGCATGTTTCAAAGCCCAGTATGCTTTATGCTTTAACTCAATTGGTAAATGGCAAGACTTTCCATAAACAAGCTTGTAAGGTGTACAACCAACTGGGGCTTAAAAGCATACGAAATGCTCACAAGCTTCATCTATTTGTGTCATACCATAGCACGATTTTCTCTAACGTCTTTCTAGAAATACGCATTTAAACCACGATTGGACACTTCTACTTGACCGCTCGTTTGAGGGTGATAAGCGGTAGCTAGACGCTGTGTACCCCATATTAACATTACTTTAAGCAAACTGTCCGATACAAAATGGGTCCCACATTCGCTTATTATAGCTCATTGTTCCAAATCGGGCAAAAAGAGATTTAAAAAACTTAACTACAACTCTAGCACATTTGGGGGACGCCTTTGCTTCAACCATTCAAAGATAATCAACGGCTACTAGGATGTATTTTATTCCTCTTGAAGACAGAAATGGTCCCCATAAAATCAATACCCCAATACATAAAAGATTTCACAAACTTGGATAGAGTTGTGAGTGCATCTCTCTCGTTTGTGAAATTTTGTCTTGTCTTTGACACGTATCACAAGATTTTTCATAGTATGGGCATCTCTATATAGGAGGCCAAAAGAAACCGGCATCAACATACTTTTCGAGCGGTGAGATTGCACTATGAGGCCCCCGGTGGTCCCTTCATGGCTGGGGGTAGATAAGGGATAGCTTTTGAGGATCTCAAGAGCTTCTTGCCCATGCACACACCGTCGAATGATTTGATCCGCACAAGTACGAAAAAGATAGGGATCATCCCAGAAATAATGTTTAACGTCCTTAAAAAACTTCCTCTTTTGTTGAGTTGACATTCCTTTGATAATAAAATTCCCCGCATGGTAATTTGCATAGTCCGCAAACCATGGGGTACTTTTACTAGAAATAACTCCAAGAGTTTCTAAAGGAAAATGTTCATTATGTCTTGTTTTCATAACACATCCTTATGAGATATTCTCAAGTCTAGATAAATGGCTGCCGCAAGGTTTTCTCACTTCCTTTTTTATCACGGAATGATATCAAATTCTTAATAGGAAGAAGAACCCACCGGAAGCAACCTCGCTTAGCGTCTTGTTTGTTTCCATAAGGTACTTTAAAGCGAGTGATCCGTTACACTATGCTTTTGGATAAACAAGATATGGCCGAAACTTTTCAAGAGCAATACACAACGCAAGCATATCCTTTTCCGTGGTAGTGTAATGAATTTGAGCTTCAGTCCATAGTCCCTTGTTAGCAATAATGTATAGGCATGAAAATGCTTCATCCTCGTAGTCCTAGAACCGCACTGATCGCGAAATCACTAGCAACACACAAGATTTCGAATGGTAAATTCCAATCCGGGACAACTAAGGAAAGGAGCTTCGGAAGCTTCCTCTTTTTAAGAGTCTGAAAAGCATCAATACAATCCTTAGAAAATACAAACGGTGTTTCCTTCTCAAGAAGGTGAGTCATTGGTCTGGCAATCTTAGAAAAATCTTGGATAAATCGGCGGTAAAAACCTGCATGACCTAAGAAACTCCTAACACCTTTAATTGTAGTCGGATGAGGGAGCTTAGCGATAACATCGCCCTTTTAGCATTATCTGACCTCAATTCCCGCCTTTAAAATTTTATGCCCTAACACAATTCCTTCTTTACACATAAAGTGGAACTTCTCCCAATTAAGAACTAAATTCGTGTCTTCACAACCGTTATTTGCATCTTTCTAATTGGAGAGCACAAATCAAAACTTATCCCCAAAAACCGAGAAATCATGCCATAAACACGTTCCATGGTCCTTTCGATCATATCATGGAAATATGGCCATTATACACCGTGGAAAAGACCGGGAGCATACACAAACCAAATGGCATGCGTCCGGTATGTGAAAAGTTCCATACGGCTGTAAAAGTTGTTTTTTCTCCTGGTCCTGGGGTTCCTATTGGTATTTGAAAACCCCTAAAAATCATCTAGAAACAATAGAACACATTCCACTAATCTTTCTATTATCTGATCCCTACAACGGTAAATGGAAAATATCTTTTCGAGTCGCTTCATTAATTTCCTATAGTCTGAATACTACCCTCCATCCCGGTAACTAAACGTGTCAAAATTAATTCATTTTTCTTCATTAGCAACGACGTTTATTCCACCTATCTTGGGAACACAAGCATTTGGACTAACCCATGGGCTTGTCAAAGCTTGGAGTAAATCCTTCCGGCAATCAAGAAGTTTTTAGGACCTCTTTTTTATTACCACATGTAATTTTTGGGTTAACCCGTCTTTGACTTTGAACCGTAGGTTTGTAATCATCTTCCATTAAGATTTTGTGGGTACAAAAACAAGGGTCGATACCTTGATGTCGGTGATTTTCCAAGCAATGGCCCCTTTGTGAGATTTGAGCACCTTATAAAGAGCATATTTTTCATCATTTTTTAAACCTTTTGCAATAATAACTAGTAACTTGTCGTTTTCTTCCAAGAAAGCATATTCTAAGTGAGACGGCAAATCTTTTAACTCTAATTCGTAGGCTCTTCAATTAAATTTTGCCTCGGTTACATCTCTTTGTTAAGGTCCATCGGAGGAAGTTGAAACGGGTCATTATTTAATAATTTTTCAATCAAACAAATATCTTCCTCCTGATTGTAATCGGCATGATCAATTTTCGGTGAAATCGAATCATTCTTAAGATAAGTTTCAATTTCCTCCAAAATGAATTCGGAAGTAAACGGCTCAGACGTCGGGGTGGGATTGCCACCCAAAGAATTAGGAAATCCTAAGAATACCATAGCAGTACACCCTTCACAAACTGCAATCAATGATGTCATTCGGTTACGACTTATCATATGTAGAGGAGTATCTTGTGGATTTGACTAATTAAAAATGACGGCTTCAGGTATCCACCCGAAGGGTTATTTCTTCTCCATAAACATCTATTAAAGCACGACCGGTCCTTAGAAAGGATCTCCCAAGTATGAGAGGTACTCGAGGATTGGCTTCGAAATCAACGACAACAAAGTCGGTAGGAAAATGAAATTTCCCAACTTTGACAAAAACGTCTTCGGCGAGTCCTTTAGGATAAGTAATTGATCGGTCTGCTAACTCTAAAGTCATACCGATTGGTGTAAGTTCAGGCAGAGAAAAGATTATATCCAAATAGAAAGAGGAATAAGAATTGATGCTCGCACCAAGATTGGCCAGGCGTGGCATTACATCCATTCCTGGGTAAATTTACATGGAATAAGAAACATACCGGGATTCTCCAATAATCGGGAAGCTTTTTGAAAGCACGCGCCCGAGCAATCCCCCCCTACGTTTAGTGGTAATCTTAGCTAACACTCAAGTAACTTATTCTTATTCAATGAGCAAACCTCTATCGTAGGAGCAAATCTTGGCATCAAAAGTAAAGCATCAGCGAAACTAATGTCGAAGCGCAAATCTTGAAAGATTTGGAAGATCTTCTCCATTTGATCGAAGCTTTGTCACGGGACTTTTGATCATCACGTCGTGAAGGATATGGAATATTTGGGCTTAGTAAACCTCTTCGGAACATCGGTCCAGAATGGGAGTGGTTTTTAGGTAAAGATCATCAAACACGGGTTCTGGAATAGAAATGGGGATATCGGTAGGTGGATTTGAGCGGTACTATCCTTGGAAATATTTGTTTGCCTCTTTAACCTTGTCTCCCTCGTTTCTCGTCCACTACTTTTAGGAGAAGGAATAGTAAGGATACGAGGTCCCCTCATAAGCAACACCACTTCGAGTAGTGATTGCTTTCATCTCACCCTTCGGGTTTGGGATTGTGTTACTCGGAAGAGTACCCGAAGTTGAGGCTTGGTTTTGAAACAATCCACAAATCATGTTTTGCAAATTATTTTGAAAAGTGGTTTGTTGATTCATCATGACGGCTTGTTGAGATTTTATTGTGTTCTGAATTTCATTCTTAAGGTCTCCTTTCAACGAGTTGATTTGACTTTGCATGTTCCTTAACATCTGATCATTATTCCTCTTGTAACTTGAAAAATCATTTGAAATCTCTTGTTGAACTTGATTATTAGGCACTTGAAAAGGTTGGTTTTGAAAATTTGGAGCATGATTATTTTGATTTTGAAAACCTTGATTTCCATGAAAATTATTCCCCCGATTAAAATTATTCCCTTGAACATGAAATTATGATAAACCAATTTGACCATTGTTTTTGCACCGGAGCAAAACCTGGAGGTGCACTTGATACAAACACGGTTTGGAGGGGTTAACTTGAATGTAAGTACCCGTAGTCGCACAAACACTAGCCTGAATGTTATTGTAACCGGATTAATTTACCAAGAATAGCACCACCACAAGTAACACAAGTATTCCTCACCATTTAACAGAGCGGGAATTGGACAAACTTTTTTAGAAATAATCTCGACAAGGTCGAAAGTTGATCAGTAACTTATCGATTCTCTCATCCGTTTTACACGAAGTACATTAGACCCCATCCTAGAAGCATTCGATCTATTACGTGAATAACTAACTTTGATTTAATATTCTCAATTATGTTTAAAGCCTCTCTAGTCGTTTTACTCAAAAGATTTCCACCCGCCGCGGCATTTAAGGAGTCTTGTTCATTCTCGTTTAAACCGTTGTAAAAGGTATCAACTTGAGTTAACTCTGTAAATCCGTGATGGGGGCAATGCTTCAAAGCAACACCTTAAAATCATTCCCCAAGCTTCACTAAAAGTTTCCTCGAATTTTTGTGTAAAACGAGAAATTTCATTCTTTAAGTGAGTGGTTTTCGAAGGAGGGAAAAATTAGTTAACGAACTTGGTAACGAGATCCTCCCAAGTCAAGATTGAATTTGGTGGTTCTTTCTCGTACCAAGTTTTAGCGGCTCCCTCGAGCGAATATGGAGACATCACATCGTTAGGCACATTCCTAAATCGTAAAGTTGAAGTAATCCTTTTGAAACTATAGATATGAGCATGAGGATTCTCATTCTCATGACCATTAAACGGGTTAGCTTGAACCAACTGAAGCAAATCCGTTTTAATCTCAAAATGATCGGCATTGATTTCTGGTAAAACAATAGCTTCTCCGTATCCTTTCGTGGGGGCACGGAGTAGCTCTTCCATGGTACGTTCTGCCATTTCAACAATAGTTCGAATCTCGGGTTTGACTATGTTAGAAACTTGTCTTCTCCGACGTCTTGGAATTGTGACGTTTGAATTAAGGATAATAGAACGTCTAGTGCCAGCACTAATTTAAAAGAAAAATATAGAATAATAAATAAGACAAATATTTTGGTTTTTCTAAAGTTATATCCACAATCTAATTTTTAACGGACGAGAAAGACAACTTGAACCAAATAACAAACTTACTTCACGGTAGCTCTTAAAAATTTTACTTTTTTAAGGTGAGCCGTATCTCGTAAGTGACACAAATGGTAAGTTTTTAATCTTTTTATTCGAGTTGGGAACTTATTATGAATAATACCTCAATTGAAGGTATTATTTGTTGGTGTTCTTTTACCAACTTTGTAACTTTTTAAATTTAAAGAGCAAATATTTTTGTATTTTTGTTTTTAATCTTCTATTTATACTAAAAAGAAAAGATTTTTTTTTACTTTTTATTATTTTTTTATATTTTTGATTTTCTTTTAAAAGCGTAACTTTCGAAAACGAAAGGTTCTTCAAAACACGATCAACAAACTTCAACTAAGAGAATCTTAACACACTTCCCCGGCATCGGCGCCAAAAATTGATACGTATATAAAATATATCAAAGTATTTATAGAAATTTACAAATAATCCTTAAGGACAAAGATTAAATGCAATTTAAACACAAAAATATATAATATAATACGTTTAACCGGTAAGTGATTACCGGGTCGTATCCCAAAGAAATGTGAATTGATACCCTCGATTCAGTTTGGACAATGTTATAATACATTTTCAACTTTTATTTGATTTTCTATGACTAAAAACAATTAAAACAATTAAATGCAAGTAAAATAACTAAACACGCGGACGAAAAACAGAAATGACAAAATAAACCCTAATTAGCACCTTAACCTAGAATTTGAATTAATAATCTAATTCTATGAGTAAAAATAAAGGGATTTGCAAAATTTGAAAACTTAACGATAAAATTTGAAAGAAATCACAAAAACGAATAACGGGAATCGAAAACCGAGCCCTAAAAGCTAAAATGCTCAAAAATAAAATCTACGAGAGTCAAACCTAGATTTCCTACGTTCCAAATGAAAAAAGAAAATTTCTAAACAAAATTTATATTTTTGATTATTTTTCTATTTTTTAAAGTTTTTAATGAAAATAAATGTTTAAAAATACTAAACGAACTATAATAATTCTAGAACAAAAAATAGCTTATACTACTTAAAACCTAGGAAAAATAAGCTTATAATCACAGCTTATCAAATAAGCCACGAAATAAACTTAATAGGCTAATAAGGGAAAAGTGTGTATAAAAGTAAAATTGCGCAAGAGTCTTATGAAAAAGAACCAAGGGCACAGCGGTAAGGAGTGTGGTGTGTGTGTTTATAAAAGGGTTAGAATTGAGAGTCGGGGTTTCGAGCCTTGCTCACCCCCGATTTCACTTCCCTTTTTTTTTAAATTTTAATTTTTTAAACAACTGCAAAGAACAAAAGTTGTTAAGGAATCTTTTTTAAGCAACTTTAACAAAAACAATATAAGTTGAAACTCAAAAATAAGCTCTTAAAGAGCTTATGAAAAAGCTGTTTACAATGAGTGAGTTTTTGAGCTCAAACAAAACTAATTTCTACTTAAAAGCTTCACAACATTCCCCCTCATTTTCGGGCTTATTTTCAAATCTAAAAGCATTTTTGAAACTTATACCTACCTACATCTAAATTTGATTAAGCTATCAAACTTACTACACTATAAGCTATACTGAAACTTGAGATCTAAAATGGCAAACTCAGATCTAACAAAAAAATACCTCAAAAATCAATAAGCTAGAAAACTAAATAAGCTACAAGAAACTGAGCGTATGCAAACTAGATAACCTACTTATAAACTAAGAATTCAAATCAAAAAAACCAATACTACAAGCTAAAAACTAAATAATTAAAAAGCTAACTAGTTACTTCCTGTTTTAGGTTTTTTTTAGGATTTTAGAAAACTTAACAGCAAATGTATCCTATAATTAAGCAAGAAATTGAAAATTTTTTTCTTTTAAAACTATCCTAGTCCTATATCTAAACTATGAACCACTCAATTTTAAACATAAAGCTATATGAGCCTATCTTAAATGCAAATGAAAGTAAGGCAGTTAGAACTACATTACTAACAGCTGATGCAATTGACCAAATGCCAAAACCAATTTGCAGGTTACCTTTTAAGGTAAACCTGCATTAGAAACTCAAAGAGAATGTGTATAAACACACTACAAACATAAACCAAGCTTAAATCAGCTTGGGTCAAGTTTTTAACAAGTTTAGTAAAAAGGAAAATTCCCCAGTGCCGAGACAAAAACCATAAGCTTAATTTGAAATTTTAAAAGTTGAACTAACCTCCACAAACCTGCTTTAAAACTTTATCAAATATGAAAATTAAACTGACTAAAGGAAAATTACCTAGATACCTTGACTTTATGAGGTCAAACAACTCTAATCCAAACACCCCTTTAGACTTATGAACATTTATTTAAGCTAGTGAAATGAAAATCTAATTAACAAACCCCTATTACCAGATAATAATCAGCTTATCACCAGCTTAACAAACATAAATCAACAATCACTAAAGTTAGAATCAAAGATCTACAAACTATATTAACTATTTTGTTTTTTTATGATTTTTAAGATAAAAATTGCAAAACTAAAATCTAAGCTATATTAACTAAAGATAGATGATCAATTAAGGACTGAAAGCATATTAGATGACAATAAGCCCCAAACAAAGATAAGCTAACATAAAAGCAAATTAAACATTTGATAAGTAAACAAGCAATTTATCAGAATATTAAAGATAGTAAAGATAAAGGAGAACTTACAGGAACCTTAGCAAAACAAAGGTTATCAAAGCTCAAATGAGCATCTACAAGCTAAGAGTGGCTGAATCCCTAAGATTAAGACCCATATAAGATCCATATGAGTTCTTCCCTTTTAAACTCATCTTCCAAAAGTCTCAATCCAAATAAGCAAAGGTACTTTTAAGCTGATTTTAAAGCTTTGAGTATGATTAAGGCTTAATTAAGCTCAATCACAAGCTTATAGACTTGTGAGAGCTATAATGAGCTTATGTAATAGTAGCTTATCATTTGAAGAAGGTTAAGAACTTAAAGTAAAGACAAAAGCTTATGACAGAATTGTTTGAGAAGTAAAAACTCAATTTCATTAACTAAAAGCTTGATTACATTATTTAAAAGGAAATTACAAGAGATTTAAATGAAAATTACATTAAGCTAAATTTTACTAAGCTAAAATCTACTCACTATCTCCCTTGAGTGTGTGTGAGAGTGTGGGTATATATAGTGTCCAGCTGAAGCTTCTAGTCCCCTTTTCAGTTAGACGCTCCTCTTGATCATAGCCTTCCATTCCTCTAATCAGTAAGTCTTTGTTTTTTAACCGTTGGATTATATTTGGGACACACGAATTGCCAGCGTGGAATCCGTGTGTCAGAAGCCTTTGTGCTTCTTGTGTGAATACCTCAAGTGCAAATCCCAACATTCCCTTGTGCTACTTGTCAGTCTACGTGTCCTCTTTATTAGGGCTTGACCAATTGCGTTGTTTGGTGACGATTTTAACCTGCCATCTCATTCCTTTATACTTGAATTGTCCTTTTTGGCCCCCAATTGTTATTTGCCCCATGGTTTTAACCCTTTGGTAACTCTTGAAGACGTTGAATAGTGTAAACGAATTTTCGCGCCTATTTTTGACTGAGAATAGGTAATGGGGTGTTTGATTTACTCGTTGACCCGAGCTACTTGGGCTTTGTCTTGAGTTATAAGAAAAGAAATAGGCCATGGTCATTTGATTTTGGGCTTAGAAATAGGGTAAAGGGTAACCGGGTATAGTTAAAGGACTATTGCCCATTTAGCTTTAGGGACTATTATTGCAATTTTGTAAACCTTTGAGGGACTAATTTTGAAACTATGGGATTTTTGTATTCTTGTGTGTTGACTTGTGTTGACCAAGAGTTGACTGAAGGTTGACTAGTGTTTGACTTTGATAGCTTCCTCCCGGCTTTTTGCGTGCTCTTCCGTTCCCGTGCTTGTGTTTATCCATTTTTTATAATTTTTGCTTTATTCATACCTATACAATAAGAAAGACAAAACAAGCAATATACAAGCCTTTTATGCATAGTTTTGGTCTTTTTAGGGTTATTTTTGATATAAAATGGTAATGTGTTTTCACACATATCACACTAATCCTAAGAGTTAGATCTAATCTAATGTTAAAAACCAAAATATCAAATAAAAATCAAGATTAAATTTTCAATCCCCGGCAGCGGCGCCAAAAACTTGATGTGTCGTTGTGTGGTGTTAATTTATGTTTTCATGTTTTAAATTTATATTTTGCCAACTTGACCAAAAACACCACTTTAACGGGCAGTGTACCCCATCGGTGATAGTTTCGTGGCAAGTAGGGTGTTGTTCACTAAGAGCGAGAAACAATCTTTTCAATTTTGGTTATCTAAACTAAGTTAATTCTATTCTATGTTAAACCTATGCTAAACCTATGTTAATCCTAAATCTAACGGATAAGGGGGGTTTTCAGGCTGAGAGACTGGCATGGGTTTTGTGGTGACTAAAATCAACTTAAGACACTAAAACACACGCAAGCAAATTAATAGAAGATAAAATAGCGGTCTAGCCAAATATAAAAAAACTGTATTAACCATTATTAATCTAATCAGAACGTTGGTTTGTTTAGTTAATGCAATGATTACTTATCTCAAGGCGGCATATCATTCTTAAGACTTAGCGGTACTTCTTCATAATACCTAGACACGTAGAATTCTGTCACAATTAAACGCATCCGCATAAAGCATCCTTATTTACTGATTATAGTCTGTCTTAGGGATTAAAGAAATGATGATCTTGTTAAACCCTAGCTCATAGAGACTTTACCCACTTACTGCTTAATGGCAATTCAAACACTAGTAGTCCACTAACCAAGTATTTACCAATTAATCGAGAACGTACTCGTTGATCTCAAGGTCACCTGTTGGTCTAACTAAGCTCATAATCTAAGGGCAAAGATAGGTTGTTATTTGTGATCCTATTGGTCTAGATGTATAAATCACTATATGGAGAGCTATCTCGGCATCTAGATTACTTGGTTCGTATCACTAGATCCAGTTGAATGATAGGTCGCATACAAAAGCACGTAAACAAGTCTAAACTGATAAACATAAACAAGCAATCAACGATAAATTAAGCAATCGAGATAAACAAACCAAACATTCAGATTTTCATAATAATGGCTAATACTCGAAGGTATTAGCCTTCAAACGTCATAATCAATACAAAAGTAATAATTTAGCCAAGGTAAACTAACCGAGTTAATGAATGATACCAAAAACTGAACGAATACAAGAGTATAGGAGATTACAAGTTGTTTCTTATGGAATTGATTACATTTCAAGGCCTCTTTTGTTTCTTTCTCTAAAATCGACTTTTATGATTTAGTATCAAAAAATGTTCGCCGATTTAGCACACATAAAACTCGTTTTTGAGTTTTCTATATATAAGGTCTGGAAAAAGGTCGATACGGCGCATCGAAAGTCTTTGATACGGCGTATTGGGGGTTTCTTGGGGTAGGGACCACGTTTGATATCTTCCAGAATATTCACATTCTATAACTTGAATACGGCGTATTGGTATTATCTGGATACGGCGTATTGATCTTGTTTCCTTCGTGGTCTTTAGTCAAGTGCAGGCACAGATACGCCGTATCTTCCTTGATCGATACGGCGTATTAGATGTCAGAATCAGTTTCTTCATATTTCTTCGTTTAAGCTCCAGAATGTGTGCCTTTTAGTTAACTTTCACCAAGTACTCCATAATTACTGCAACTCTCAAATACAAACGATTAAGTAACAATTCTTTGCAATAATTATACAAAATGGGTTAATTACAAGGGATAAATGATGATATAAAAGTGACGTTATTTGATGTCATTAGGCATCTTAAACATGATCTTTTCCTTATCTTTCTCAAATGTGATTGTTCCTTCCTCCCTGTCGTAAACGAGACCGGTTGCTTCTATGAATGGTTTTCCAAAAATAACTGACCCTAGGTCATGATTAGTGACACTAGTGGTATCCTCAAGCACCATGAAGTCGCATTCGTAGGTGAAGTTCCCAACAAAAACTTTTAGCCCCTTGACTCTTCCCATAAAATTGCAGATTTTCCTAGGGTTTGATGGTTTCCTTCTTGGCCCCAGCCTTTTGCTTATGATCTAATTATAATGAAGCCTATACATTACATTGATTGGGGATTCCATATCTAGATAGGTTTGCTTTTTGTTGAAGTGGCCAATCATGAAAGAAAATTTAACGTTATTCAAGTTCCCGGTTCTAACCTTAGCCTTCACCCATGGGGGTCGAGGGTTTTTCGAAAGCCATTCGTGATACCTTAAATCTTTCATAGTGGGGAAAGTGTCAAAGTGTTTCGGGCTATCTTACTCTTCTTCTTTGATTTCATTTTTGGTTTCTTCATTAAATTCCTCCTCGCTTTCCATAGTCATCTCGTGATCCTCATGCTCGGTTGTACTAGTCTTCACATTTCCCTCTTCCTTAGTTTCACCTTCCTTATTTAGAATGACGATTGAATTAATAAAGTGAACACGTTTTGGGGATGAAGGGTTTCTATTTTGTTCTGCTAAGGATGATTGTGACAGATATTTTGGGGAGAGTAACTTTGATGGGCTTTTGAGTCCTTTGCCTCGGAGCTCCTCTCTCATGGAGTCGTTAATAGATGTGAAATTCATTTAAGCTACAGGGTTTCCTGCAGTGTCATGAATGAGTGTGTCATCAAGCTTTTCAGAAGCGGCTTTCCACAAAAGATTTATTTTACTAATCATGTTGTCTTGTTGTTGTCCAAGTTGAGACCTTAGGCTCGATAGTCTTTTCTCTTGGTGAGAGTTAAAATCAATTAATGCCTTCTCAGGCTTCGTTTGGTAACTAGATGAGTAGGTAGAGAATGAGCCGTTCCGTGGGCTGGTAAACGTTTGGGCGTGTGCCCAGTTAAAATTTAGCTTTCCTTTCTAAGTATTGGCGGCTTCGTTAAAGTTTCTTGGTCCTTGGTTCATAGTGAACTGCCTACTTCTCGTCTCGTTGGTTTGCGAGGATGCATATTCCACAAAGGCTTGTTCGAGATCTTCCATGCAATACTGGGTGTCGTGGGGACCATTGCAGATCTCACATGAGGTAATGATTTTGTTCACTTGAGTAGGTTGCGTCAGAGCAAGATGAGCTTCCATCAAGTGTTGAACTTGATTCTCGAGCTCAATGAGGCGGCAGTCGGATGTACTCGGGACATATTGAGGCAAAGAGATTGCCTTGGCCGGCTTAGCAAAATCTCTTGGGACGTTCCAACTTCCGTTGTCATAGAGGGCAAGGTCCTCTAATAATTCCCAGGATTCTTCAGCGTTTCTGTCACGAAGCTTGCCACCGGTCGATTGGTCAATGGTTCGTCTTGTGACGGGATTAACATGGTCATAAAAGATTTGGACTTTGAGCCAAAGGTCGATGCCATTATGAGGGACTTTTTGTAGTAAGTCCTTGAAACGAGTCCATGCTTCTGAGAGAGATTCTCCTTGATGTTGTTGGAACATCAGGATATCGTTGCGAAGTTTTGCAGTCCTTCTCGGTGGAAAGAATTGAGCCAGGAAATGAGTAGTAAGATCCTCCCATGTGGTGATGGATCCTGCTGGAAGACGTTCAAGCTAATTGCTAGCTTGATCGCGAAGGGAAAATTGAAATAAACGCAAGCGTGTTCTTTCCCTGTGTCACACCCCGACAATGGCGGAAACTCGAGAATGCAACATAATGATCAATCATAACACAAAATACAATATAGAGAAAACTACAATGCATAAACTTCAAGTGTTACGAAAACCATCAACCTTGAACAAACCTCGAGTGATGTCCCAAATCATAACCAAATCCCAAATCTATCACAAATTCAAAATGCCCACACAGGGGTCCAAATCCAAACTTAAACAAAAACTTCCAAATACTAAGAACTAAACAAATAAACAAGCAAGGCTTCACATGAAAAATCCATACGGGATACTCCTAAGCCTGCTATCACATATCACCAACCTATTCATCTTTTACTTCACTTGAAAATGATACTCAAAAACGTCAACAATAAAGTTGGTAAGCTCGTAGGTTTGACCTTAAACCCAAAAGTTGTGCCAATATCTCAAAACAGTGGACAATAATGCAATATGATAGTGAATATATGAGAATCGCCTATGACTTAGCATCCTCGCTAATCATGTAAAACCGACCTAGAATACTTGCTAGTCGATAACCCTGCCCTAGCATCCCCGTTAGTCAGGTAGCAAATATGTTACTTACGCACCTAAAGTGCCTACCAACTGGAGCACTATATTAGGACAGGACCACAAATGTTGGGATTTATTGATTTAATGATACAAAAGAACTTGCTCAAAAGAATAAAGAATGAAACAAAAGGATCAAAGTCGACAATATGGAATTCTACAAAAGATGGAGGATTCTAAAAGATTTGCTTAAAAGATAAAGATCAAAGATTAGGAAAAGATTTAGTTTCCTAATACAATTAAGATTCCTTTGTAAGTCTTATGGACTCTCTATATAAAGAGATCCCTAGACATTGTTTTAGTGTGTGATTGTGTGTGCACCAAAAAACGTGTGTGTGTATCCTATATGTGTGATGTAGACGTCTAGCGTGTGTTTAGCTCTAAGATTAAAGGTTTTTTTGATCCTGTTACAGTTAGGTAACCGTTCTATAATGATCATATAGAATTAAAGCTTGCATGAATGTAAAACCTTGTATGAAAATAACATTGTTCTTTATTTATATTCCACTGTGCATCTACATATTTTGTTATTTTCGATCCTAGGAGCTTAAACGATTCTTAACACTTTTCTAGCTTATTTCCTTAACTAACTTGTTGAATTCCAGCACAACCCTTGCATGCCAAACAAAGTACATACAAGTAAAATCACAACCCTTGCATGCCAAACAAACAGTACCTTCAAGGTAAAATCACATCACATATATTCACCTAGCTATCATAAGCACATAAATGTCCATAAGAACAAAACCCACAGTTCGCGACATTTAAATTTCAAAATAGTCAAAACACATTTGAGTATTCATTTCCCCCAACGGAAAATAGTAGAAACATGGGCTCACGAGAACTCACCTCAAGAAAGTGCTTAAGCAACCCAAACCAATTCACAAAGCAAAGCGACGACGACCTTCACACGACCTATAACTGCTAAAGTCCCGTTAAATCATTTATTTGCCAAAACAGTCATAACATTTGATGCATAGTGGATTAGACGAGTAGTCAATTACTGTATCGTTTTTATCCAATCTGATATCTTCACGATACATACTTATTACAAATTTAAAAAAAATAGATAAGTTATGTTATAAAGTAAATATTTATAATATATAATATAAATATATCTCGAGTAAGTCCATTCGGTACCCTTAGTTACCATAAAAATAATCATAATATGGTTGAAAATGAAACGTTTACTCATAAAAAGCATATTATAGAAGTTTCTAAAAAAATTATATTTTTCGTCTTTTTGTGAATTTATTAAAATAGTAAAATAATATTTTATTATTTAAAACCAAAATTAATGTTCTTAAGTAAAATTTTATAAGTATAAACATTTTAACAAATTTCAACATGACCCTACGTTTATATAACATATTTCCCAAGGTTTTTAAACATTATTTCAAGACATTATCCATACTTTCGACACTTTTCCGACAAAAATCGCAAAATCTGCAATTCTTTTAAACGTTTACTAAGAAATCGTTTTTTCCCAAAAGAGAGAAGTGCAAAAATCATCCCTGTGGTTTGTCAAAAAACTGTCTCACGTCCCTCGTTAAATAATTGTCCAAAACACATCCCTCCGTCAATGTTTTGGGACACGATACATCCCTTGGACTAACGGTGAAAATTGTTTTCTCGTTAATTATTAACGAGGGTCTAATTTTTAACGGTGCAACTATATAGGAGGGTATTGTTGTATTTTTGCTGCCACAGGGATGTATCGTGAACTTTTGCTTAAAAAAAAGTTTGTTTTTTAATTTAAAAAAAAAACTTTTTTACATTATTATTCGTAAAAAAATTTAATTTTTTTTACAAAATCTTAAAAAAAAATGAAATTCGAACTTTACAAAATCTTAATTTTTTGAAAATAATTTAAATTTTTTTGTACAAAGTTTACGAAAGTTTTAAAATTTTTACAGAATTTTTTACGAATTTTTTTTTTGTAAAAAGTACGAAATTTTGACAAAGTTTTGTAAAAAAATTAAAACTTTTTTACAAAACTTTGTAAAAAAATTTTAACTTTTTTCACGAATAATAACGTAAAAAATTGAATTTTTTAAAATTTAAAAAGTACGAAATTTTTTTTAATTATTTTCAAAAAATTAAGATTTTTACGAAATTATTAAAATTTTACAAAATTAAGATTTTACGAAATTAAGTTTTTTACGAAATTAAAATTCAAATTTTCTTACAATTTTTTTACAAATTCAGACTTTTACAAATTTTTTTACGAAATTAAGATTTTACGAAATTAAAATTCAAATTTTACAAAAAATTAAATTTTTATGAAATTTTAAAAAAAATTAAAATTTTTTTGTACAAAGTTTTATGAAATTTTAAAAATTTTTATGAAATTTTTTACGATATTTTTTTTTGTAAAAAGTAAAAAAATTTTTACGAATAATAACGTAAAAAGTAAAAAATTTGTAAAAAGTAAAAAATTTGTAAAAAGTAAAAAATTTGTAAAAAATTAAAAATATCGTAAAAGATCAAAGATTAGGATATTTGTAAAAAAAAATTTTACAAATTTTTTAAAAATTTGTAAATTTTTTTTTTAAAAAGTAAAAAATTTGTAAAAAATTTCCTAATCTTTGATCTTTTACGATATTTTTTTACGAGATTTTTTTTTTGTAAAAAGTAAAAAATTTGTAAAAAATTTTTTATGATATTTTTTTTTGTAAAAAATTCAATTTTTTACGTTATTATTTGTAAAAAAAATTTTACGATAAAAATCTGGACATTAACGAACGTGTTAGGACTCGTTTTTCGGCATTTCTCAAATTTCACGGGTCAACCACCCAGAACTTAACTAACATAATAACCTCTAAAAAGGATTATTATTCACAATAAACCATGAATCACCATAATTCTCATAAAATCACCACCGTCAACACGGTACAAAATCTGAATAAACTGACAAATGTTAAATAGTCGAAGGACTAAAAATGAAATATTCAGAACACAAAAGGGGTAAAGGTTACATTCTACCCCCTTAAAAGAATTTCGACCGCGAAATTCAACTACTAACATCACTAAACAAATGCGGGTACTTAAGTTTCATCTGATCTTCACGTTCCCACATGAATTCAGGACCACGTTTCGAATTCCACCGAACCTTGACGATGGCAATCCTACTACGCTTCATCTTCTTGAACTCTCTTTCCAAAATTTCCACAGGCTCTTCCACAAAATGTAACTAAGCATCAACTTGGATCTCATCTAAGGGCACTTGCAGTGTTGGATCAGCCAAACACTTCTTAAGGTTCGACACGTGGAACGTGTCATGAACACCATCTAACTCCTTAGGCAAATCTAACTTGTAGGCTAAGGGGCCTACTTTTTCAATAATCTCAAAAGGCCCAACAAATCTAAGTGCTTGTTTCCCTTTCTTCCCAAAGCGTACCACACCTTTCCAAGGCGACACTTTGAGCAAAACATAGTCACCTACACTAAACTCTAGAGGTTTCCTCCTCTTATTAATATAACTTTTTGTTAGCCTCAAAATATTGATTCGAACAATGGAAGTTCGTTCATTAATTATATTAGGTCTCGGTCATTAATTAATATACGTTGTAATAGGCTAGACGGGTAAACGGGCTCTTAAATGTAATCTAATAGGTCACGTGTATCGGGCGAAAGCCCAAGTAAACTCGAGCCCAACCCAAGACAAACCCTCGGCCCACTAAGCCTTTTAAGGCCGGCCCATCTAGGGTATATAAACCCCTCTCCATGTGTGGAGAGAGGGTTGTTGGTTTCATTTTTGTATCTTCACAAGTTAATCAACCTCCACTTTTTCTCTCTTAAGTTTCTCTCTCTACTTTCTCTCTCTATAATTCTTCTCATCATCCAATCTTAATTTCTTGTTCATCATAATGAAGTGAAGTGATTCTTGGATATCCGACATTTGGTATCAAGAGCCTCGGGTAGATCGTGGTTGTTTTGTAGTTTAATAAGCTCAAATTAAGAATTTTTGTGGCTTATTTTGAAATATAAGCTCACGTCTCAATTTTTTTTGAGGCTTATTGGTTTGCTTTTTCTCATCTACTTCTTGCTATAATCATTCTACACCTTCTTGTGTTTCATTGTTGGTTATAAGCTCAAAATTTCATGGCTTATTTTGACAATAAGCTCACGGCTCAAAAATTTTGAGCTTATTGATTTGTTTTGCTTGTTTACATCTTGCTATACTTGGTCTACATCTTCTAAGTCACTAAACTAGTTGCTTCGTTTTTCCTTTTTCACAATTTCCGAGCTTATTTTGATAAAATTCGAGCTTATTTCAAGCTTATTTTGGTTGCTTATTTTCGAAGCTTATTTGTGATTGGCTTATTTTTTTGTGCTCACAACCGGTCAAAAAGAGGGGACCAAGATCCACAAATTTTGCTTCATAAGACAAGGACACCTTGTTTTCTAGTAAAAGTGGTCCTCACCCGAAAGTGACCTCAAGCGGAACATGTATGTTTAGGCCAAGCGGAATATGCAGGTTATTATAGAAGCGGAATATGTTTAAGTTATAAGCGAAATATGACAAGTTTAGCTTAAGCGAAATATGCAGGTGAACCTCAAGCGAAATATTACAATTAACTAAAACAAAACTCTGCCAAAATTTTTGAAATTCAAGCGAAATATGTACGAGTTGATTTTCTCACCTCTTTGCATATAGTTTTTCTCATATCTAAACTCTTCTTTCAAACTTTTTTATTTGATCACTTAACTTGTAATAAGTTTGTTTAAATGTGATCCAATCATCCATTCATTCAAGTGCAAGAGAAGAACTCTCCCTATCATTAAGATGCAAAGTTATGTAGTTTAGTTAGTGCATTCGTGACATGTCTTACATTCACAATGTATAGATCGAGTCCATGTATTCTAAACTTGTGTAATAGTTAGATCATGGTGATCATAAGAAGGTATGTTAGATCATGATGATCTTGGTAGTGTCTTGGTGATGTAAAGTTGTAAAGTGTAGGGAAGATGTGAAGTGTAGTGAAGTTGTGAAGTGTAGGGAAGTTGTGAAGTGAAGTTGTGAAGTTGTGAAGTGAAGAAGTTGTGTAGTTGTGAAGTTGTGTTGTGAAGTCGTGTAAGTAGTGAAGAAGTTGTGAAGTCGTGATAGATTGGTTCTAGCTAAGATTAGAACTCGACATCTAGCTTAGTGTCGGAAATTGATATAAGCAACGTTGTGTACGGTTTTCTCCGCCTAAAGGGAGCTTGTTGACTAGTGAAGATAACTCTCGAGTTTGGTGCTCGGGGAGTGGAGTAGGGCGAAGAGGTGCTTCGTGACCGAACCACTATAAATCATCGTGTCCGGTTTGCATTTCCTTTTACTTATCTCTTTACATTTATACTTGCATTTATCGCTCTATATTTATATTTGCAATTGTGTGTTGTGTTGCTTATATAGTTTTGATTGTGTTTGTGTCATGGATTGATGTGAACATTGATGTGAATATGTATTATTGGTAAAGAATTTATATGAACACTCTTCATATTATATCACGCTTAATCAGTGATTTGATACGAAACATTTTTAAGATTTTAAGAGGAAAACGTATTCACCCCCCCCCCCCTCTACGATTTCCACAAATACTTTTATTCGAATAAACCTGGTTAATACGTTTTCCTTACATAAGTTTTTGACCTCTTCTTTATCGTTTGTTTATCTGCTTGTGTGTGTTACTTGTCTCATTTATTGCCTCATTAGTTTAGATTAACCAAAACTCGTGCTAGTCTCTCATTCTGAACCCCCTATTTGCGTTAGTTTAGGTTTTATTAGAATTCATTAGAAAACTAGAATATTAGTAAATTGAAGTATTAACGCTCACTCTTAGTGATCGACACCCTACTTACCAACGAACCTACAATCGATCGGGTACACTGCCCGTTAGTGTTAGTTAATAGGTAAAGTCAGCAAAATATAAATAGTAAAACTTGATAATATAATTACCTATACTACACGACACATCAGTACAGGACCCTTTACATGTAAGACCTATTGCTCATGCTACGAGGTGTTACGTGACAACTACCCGATGAGTGGTAACAACGACAACTGAAGTAGGTTTGACAATAGTGTTAGGACGACTAGTTCTCGTAGTTGTATTGCCGTAACGCAACGACTCAAACAACTACGAGTGCTCCCAAGACGATGAGACGCATGCGCTATACCGTCGAGTATTGACTGTGAAGCAACCTCAACTAGTTGTAGCTCCTCCACTTACATTACTTCAACTCACCATTGTCACACGTCACCCCATTGCACCCCCACCAGTAACGCGTGATGCAAACAAAATGAGAGGGAAATGGTGACATCTCTCACCTTTTGTATACCGATGCATACAGAGGGTAACATGTATTTTTTTGGTGGGGTCCCCACCAAACGGTCACCAATTTAAATAAATAAATAAATAAAATATACGCTTTACCATTTTATTACCTATAAATACCACAAACTTCAACATTCTTTAACACAGCTTCTCATACTACTTACTTTCATTTTCTCATTACCATCCTCTACAAAATGTCTCAACAAAACACTCCAAAAACTAAAATCCCTAAACGTTGACAGCAAAACGCTGAAACACCCAATTTAAATTTGCGTCTCGGTCCACTCCACCGAAAAACTTTTGAGCCTCAACGTTACGGAAACCAACAATATCTAAACCCATCATTCGTGCTCCACAACAAAATACGTATCAACTACAATACCAAAACCCGCAAATGTATGATCCAACTATTTGTGGTTCTTCATCACAACCTCCGCCTATGTCTCCAATTCATCCGTTTAATTTTAATGATATTCCAATGTACTCAAGTCATTCTGAATCGTTTATGCCTAATACCGTTCATGACGATGAGGATATTCAAGGAGCCCCGACCTTAAAAAAGAAGCCGTAAAAAAGACATAAAAAGAGGACATCCCTAAACGAGGAAACCTAGTGCATTTCATGGACAACTGCTGAAGAAAGTGCATTTTGCAAAGGATGGGTTCGTATATCCGAAGACAACATCATTGGTAATATGAGAAAGGAAAGTAGGTTTGGGTAAGAGGTTTTGAAATACGTTGTGAAAGAAATAAAGGTAACTAGTATTTGAACGTACGATTCGTTAAATGGGAAATTAAAGAATTTGCGTCTTAAAGTGGCTCAATTTTATGGAGTGTACCATAACGTCACTCGAATGACGCATAGTGAAGCCATAGACGGGGACTACATCAAAAAAGGCACTTGACGAATATCGTGTTGAATATTGAGTACCTTTACACTTGTTCATGCGTGGGAATCTTTAAAAGATTGTGTGGAAGACGTATAGGGGGGTGAATACTTTCTCGTTAAAAATCTTTCGTATCAAATAACCGATCAAGTGTAACGCAATATGAAGAGTGTCATTAATAGTTGTACAATCAACAATATCTATACTAAAGCATGTCACAAACATAAATACTATATAAGCACCAAGCCACGACACAAACATGATCAACACAATATAAGCAACAAATCACAAAAGCATAAACACGATGCAAATATAAGTGTAAAGCGATAATTGCAAATGTAAACATAAAGCGATAAGTAAAAGAAAACGCAAACCGAACATGATGATTTATAGTGGTTCGGCCACAAAGCTCCTATTTGCCCTACTCCACTCCCCGAGTACCCAACTCGAGAGTTACTTCACTAGTCAACAAGCTCCCTTCACGGCGGAGAAAACCTTACAATGTTGCTTATGTTATTTTCCGACACTAAGCTAAATGTTGAGTTCTTTATGGCACAATATACAAAACCCTTACATCGCTTACAATATTTACAGGCACTACGCTAAATGTCGAGTCTTTCTTCGGGTACAATCAAACCTGTTATGTTTTGTGGCCCGACATAACAAACCCTTACGTCGCTTACAATATTTTCCGACACTAAGCTAAATGTCGACCCCTTAACCACACCTATTATGTTTTGTGGCCCAACATAACAAACCTTGTGTTCTAAGGCCTAAGCACATAAACCATCTAACCTTTAATCTAAGTGATGTATGATGATGATACAAAGTGAGATCCAAGACATAGTGGTCAAATGGATATAAGTGCCTAATCTAAGCATCAAAAACTCTAAGCTTGATATATATGAACTTCTTTTGACAAGAAGACTTCAATGTATGAAGATGACAAGAGCACTAAACTTGTTTGTCGTGGATCTTCATATGTGTGTGCTTGTTGTGGATGATGATGGCAAGATATCTAAGCTTGCAAGAATGGATCATCAAGTAGAAATGTGCTTGAGTTAACTACATTTTTGGTCCTTGTGGTTTACCGGGCATAACGGTTTTGGTCCAATAGTTTACAAAACACTTTTGGTCCATTTGTTGTTGACTGTTAGTTTACTCGTTAAAAAAACCTGAAATGACTAAGATACCCTCGAGTAATGTGTGCAATGACTAAAATATCATTTTATTTATTATTATTATTATATCACTATTATTATTATTATTATTATTGTTATAAAATTATATATAAAATTTATTCAACCTCATCTCTTATTTTTCTTTTAGTATGTATAAAACTCAAAAATTTATATTCTTTAAAAATATTTCTTTTAATCAAGAACATCATATCTTTTTTTTAAAACCCTTTCTTCAAAATTATCAAAACCTATCAAAGCTGCCACCACCCTCATGTTCAAGTTCTTCAAGATTTTCTCATATACAAAAAATTCCATCAGATTTTTTATACAAAAATACCAAACAACAAACAAAAAACTAAAGTCAAACACAATGGTCAACCGACACCAAGTCATCAACAATGGTCAACATGATCTGGAGCTTCTTAATTCCATACCCTACTGGTACCAACTTTGATGCACCCCACAACAAACCGTCCAAATGGATCTAGTGTTTAATCACACTATTGGTACCAACTTTCAAACTTTCATATAATATCAATTTTATCTCTTTCATTTTCAATTTAAGCACACCAAAATATTCACAATTCAAGAACCCTCTATTTGATTTAATCACACTGCCACAATTCAATTTATGGTTATAATTACCCCAGATCTCTAACCCATAATTGTGGGGGGCCATGCAGTGTCCATCTGCAAAAAGCGACCATAGGGACTTTAGGATTAAATCCGACGAGTGGCGCATCAACGACAGTGGTAGTCAAAAGCTGAGGTGGAGGTGTTCTTGTAAAGATGTAGCGATGGAGATTGGACTACCGTTGGGTGTGTTAGGTCTACCCCATACAATATCACGAAAATAAGGGGAAAAATAAATAAAAATAAAATACTTAGTGTTATTTCGATTATTAAGAAGAAAAATAAATAAACCCTCCCACCAACAAACCCCCACAAAACAGACGGCTGTGAATCGGAGGAGGTTGTACAATTTGCTATACCGTGGTAATATAATAATGTACATATTGAATAGCGATTGTGGCGGTGGCAAACGGTGGCGGAATCGGTCCAAGTGAAGGAGATCTATATACACGTTAAATTTGATTGGAGGAAACAAATAAAGAGAAACAAATAAAGAAGATGAGTGGTTTGATGATGTGTGTGGTTGGTGAGAAATAAATACTGGATTGAAATTGTAGTTTAAAAATTAAAAAATTAAAAAGACACTAATGCCCTAACATATAACAGTCAAAGTTAGTCAAACTAACGTTTTGGATCAAAAGTGTTACGGGTCGACCAAAACTGGACAGGATCCGTTACATTTAACACCCCGGGTTCTAGTTCATTTAACACACCGCAATCAGGAGAGGGTAGTTTTAATTTCAATGTGGAGGCTAGAGGCAAAAGGAAAGAGGAGGTACACAAAGTTCTATGACCCATGGGCAGGAACAAAGCGAAGAATAAAAAAGTGACGCCATCCATTCCATCAGCATTGTCAGTGGTCAACAGTGACGAAGCGTCGGCTAAGTTGATGATCACTGTATACGCAAGTCAAACCGAGTCGTGTATGTCAATGAAGATAGATGACCACACTGCCTTTTTTGAAATCAAAAGAATGGAGATAGAAATGCAACACAAGAATATTAACATGGAGATGGAAATTAAAAAAAGGAAGCTCGAAGTAAAGCAACAAATGTTGGAATTCAATTGAGTGAACAACGACAAAAAGACAAAATCTTCTATATGAGCCCTACTGAGCACTTGAGTGGATTCGACCTCGAAAGGGTGATGCAGATAAAGCCGAAGATCAAGATGAAGTTGAATTTAACATATTAGTTTACGTTTTTAATTTTATACGTTTAAGTTTTTAATTATTAATGTATTGTTTTTAATCTATGACTACAAGTTTAATTTAGTTCTTGATTAAATTTGTTAAAAAAATGAGTTAGATGATGAGGGGAGTGATGATGTACTGAATGATTACTATGACGTTAAAGTGGAGTTGGAGGAGTAGTAGCATAGTGTCTAGCCTCGAACTCTCAAAACAAAACTCTTTAAATGTCATTTCTACCGTTCCCTAACCATCTAGCTACATTGTGGGCTTATGTTTGGTAAAAATAGATGTAGCAGTGAGTAGTAGTTATGAGCAGTAGCTGTATTTTTTATAAAAATATTTAGTAACGTAGTTGTAGTTGTAATTATTATGTGTAAAACAGCTTATGAATGCTCAAAACTCCTAAATGCTACTTCATAAAGCGTTAGAAAAAGAACATTACGAAAAAATAAATAAAACTACCTGCTGCTTACCGTTCACCGCTCTTAAATGCACATAAAACCCTCTCACCAAACGCACAGCCTGTTTCTCATAGCAATCTAACACAAGTGGCATTTTGGTAATAGCATTCAACTTGGTACAACTAATAGTCTAATACCAAAAAACGGAAGAAAAAACAAAATCGATCTAACAAACACAAACATAACATCAGATCGATCGATCAAAATCATTTACTAGAGTAGTGATTTATGATCTGTCCCAAACCCTAGTACGTGTGTGTGTGTGTGTGTTTTTCTTCATCTCTGATGGCTGCTCCGTTTTTTTCAACACCCTTTCAACCTTTTGTTTATCAGGTACACTTATAATCATACTTTGTTGTTAAAATTGTTTAATTTTACTTCTGAATCGTGTGGAAAATAGATTTATTTGTTATAAAACCCTGATGATTGTATGGATGAGTTGATGATCGTGCAACTGGAGTCTCGATTTAGTTAGCGAAATGCCGGATAAGTTGTTATTGAAAGAAATGAAGCAAACTTTGGGTTTAATGGATCTTTAATTAGACACATGAAACACAAGTAGATGCTTAGCGCGTAAAAGATGCATATTTGATATTTTACTTGCCTGATTGTTCCCAAGCGAGGTTATTTTCAGATATACTTGAATGCTTAGGTGTTGGGTGATTGTTTTTGGGAGCGCACTTAGGTTTTTAGGCAAACAAGTTGGGAAAAAGACCTACTTTTGCACTTTTAAGGTTTTACCATTAAGGCTTCAGAAAGGATAGACACAAAGCATTTCTCGGCCCATTTGGTTCTTGTCTTTTGCTTCTTTTTTATCGATGAACTTGATTTAGGGGGTGTTTGTTTCGGCTTATGTGTGGGCTTACGAGCTTATTTATTTTGGCTTATATAACATAAGCCTCAATTTTGCGGCTTATTTTGAGACTTGTGAGCTTCTATAAGTTTATTGCGATATGGTAAACTTATATGAGCCCATAAGTCTCAATATAAGCTAGAAAATTGGGGCCTATGTTTTTTTTTTGGTAACCATGGTTTCCGACCTTTTAGCCGACTAATCCACGGGGTTTGAACCCACCGCCACACAGACTCAAACCAGGTAAAGCCCTCCCTTTTTTCAGGAGGTTGGCGTGGCCACTACAAGGTTGTTTGCACCTAGCAGGAATTGAACTTGAGACCTCACACATTTTAGAGTGATAGCCACAACTCCCTTTGCCACTAGGCCACCCTTGAGTGGTTGAATTGGGGCTTTTGTTATATAAGCCGAAATCAAATAAGCTCATAAGCCCACATATAAGCTGAAACAAACACCCCCTTATAGGAAGAGTTCATGTGCTATGCTAGAAACTGTTGACTGTCAATTTGTGATAAAATAGGGAAAGACCGAAAGGGAGAACTGTTCTTCACTTTTTTTTCCTGCAACTAATTATCATTATGACAGTTCACTCATGTCATCACTATAGTGATACAGATTGTTGTTTCTCTATCATGTAGAATAACTTAGAGACCTCGTCTTCTAATACGGTATGCTAAGTGATGATCACCTAACATGGTTGTCTGGTGGCTTCTCTATATATGATTGGCTGTTAGAATATTTGCGACTTTTTTTAATGCTAGTAGGAAAAAGTTTCTAACGTCGAACTTCACATTCACAATAAATAGCTAAAAAGGATTGAAAAATTGCATTTCCCCAAAACGTTTTGTTTTGTCCTTAATGATATCTTAGAAAGAGTTTCAGCATTACTTTAGGCGAAATGGGTTGCAACTTGCAAGTACGAGAATGCAAAGGAAATAACTTTTTTACATATTATTTTCTGTATCAGTACACTAATACCCTTGTCATTGTGACAACAATTTTGACACTATCTTCTATAGTATGTCACTTACATAGATGCTTAATAATAAAAAGCATTCCCGTATCTGTAGCTAGAAGTCTTACTGATCAAACATCACACGTTAATAGAAAATGAGTACCCACTAGTGGTCGTATATAAAAGAGATGAACTAGAGATGAAATTTTATTTTGAAATGGCCAATAAATCGATACATTTAGAGTTGTAGAGGTCCACTCATACCATTGGATCAAAGACCACTTGGTAAAGTTAGAAATGAAAATTGAAGAGACGGAGTCGTAATTCAATACTTGGCATCCTTCTATGAAGGATATAATAATCTTTCAAAGGTGGAAGCTATACTTATAGTCTAGTCAAACGTATGGTCTACTCTTTCGTCGTATTTCCACAAGTTGTTTGTAATTACCTCGTTGCTTTGGCCTTAATTTTGCCTTTAACTCCTAATAGTGTTTGTCTCACTAGCGAAGTAACATCCTACTTAACCATCAATTTATATGTGAGGAACATTTCTTTCTTTTCTTTTTGAAATATGTAATGCATTAATTATATGTGATTTACGGTTATTCATATGGGAAGAGGTTTAAAGTATGATGAACAAAGCGGATGACATAATTATAACATTTCAACTCAAATTAACTGTAGGGTGGCTATACATTTTGCTTGTATATTTGTTGTGTTTAAATGGAGGGGCAAAGGCCAGAGAGAATGTAGCTTTAACATTCACTGAAGCACCGTAGTGTTATCTTACTTATTTAATACTTTCACACATGGGTTTATCATATAACAGGGTCAGCAGGAAGATGTTACACCTTTTCAGATTTTAGGTGGCGAGGCTCAGATAGTTCAGGTATAATTTTATACCATATAATTTTTTCCAAAGAACTTTTATCCTGCCAAAATTTCCTAACCCCCACCCTCACCACTGGGGTTTGATTTTGATCATCTATATTAGATTATGTTGAAGCCAGACGAGAAGATCAATGCAAGGCCAGGTAATTCAATCTTAGTTATGTTACTTTTTTTTTTTAACTTTGTTTAACTCACCAATTATCTTCTATTCTGCTTCTGTGTATTATTCTACAAATTCGGAATATGGGTAGTTGTGTTTCTGTGTGAATATGTAACTTTGTTCAACCAGCCAAAATACCTAAAATTCTTTTGTAGTGCTAGTCTACTGCTGCATTGGGTCTGTATATGTGATGAACATATTCTAAAATTCGTGTATTATTTTATCAAGCAATTTTTCATGAGTAAAATAGGGGGCGTGGACATAAATAAACATAATGCTAATAATTACATAACTTTACTGATACGCGAAAAGTTAGGCATCTCAAGTATATGCTTAAAAATGAATGTAGAGCACATCACTAGTGTTATGTTCATCAAAGTCTTTTTTCAGGATTTATGTATTGTATTCAGTAAACAGAAACTATATTTGTTTGTATCACAAGCCCGTGGTCTGGTACCATGACCCGAGTATTTCTCTAGATTGTGTATTATTGAATTAAACATTGCCATAAGATATGAAGTATAATAGTAGGCCACAGACCAACACATATAAATCCCTTACAACAGACTTGAAAATAGATGCACTCACAATGACATGCTCTTATATTCTAGTGATCTGTGTTACGTTTTGCATATTAAACTATCCAAGTTCTAAGAATGAATATTTTGCAGGATGCATGTGCTACATGTCTGGGTCCACCCAAATGGAAAATGTTTATGCCCCAGAAAATGAGGCAGGAATGTGGCAGTGGCTTTTTGGCAAACATGTGACTAGCACTGTTTTTCTAAATAATGGTTCAAGTGATGGATTTGTTGGCATTGCTGCACCATCTCTAGCAAGAATCCTCCCGGTTCGTATTATCCTAAATTTATAGTTAATTTTAAGTTGGCATATTCACTCATTAGATTCCAATCTAATGTGCTGCAGATTGACTTAGCGAAGTTCGGTGGTGAAATTTTGTGCCAGGTATATTGTTCATAACCTTTTATCGCCTGTTCTAATTACTAATTTGTCTTTATCTGACTTTATTGGTATAATTTTGTAGCCAGATGCATTCCTTTGCTCCATTGGTGATGTGAAGATCAGTAACACTTTCGATCAGAGGGCACGTAATGTTGTACCTGGTGTAGAGGTGAGATTTCATTGCCCTGGGAAAGAACTTCTTTCCTGACATGCATTGGCACTTCAATGACATTCTTATGACGTTTGTAGGGATTCTTGAGACAAAAGCTATCTGGGCAAGGCTTGGCGTTCATAGTTGGGGGTGGATCTGGTATGCTGTTTATAATAGTATTATTGGATACCTTTTAAATTCCATTATGTTTGAATCTGCTTTTCAATATTTTCCTTAACCTATTTTGTTTACTTCTTTTTCTTTCTGGTGCTAGTGGTGCAGAAAAATCTTGAGGTGGGCGAGACACTTGCAGTGGACATGTCTAGCATCGTTGCTTTGCCATCTACAGTTAATGTGCAGATAAAATATAACGGCCCAATGAGAAGAGTGGTGTTCGGGGTACATTGCTCATTATTTGGCTTCTTTTTTAGCTGATTATATTTTCTATCCACACTCCTCAGGAACCTGTCCCTACTTTTCCTTATAACAGAAAAAAAAAATCTTCTTTGAATTCAACGTAAGAAGGTCCAGTTCAAAGTCTAGGAATCTAACACTGTTTTTGGTACATCACTTAATTCAAATTAGTGAAACCTAAGTAGGGTCAGTGGATAACCATATATTTATGTTTTAATGTTACATTTCATGTTTTGTATAGTGTCTCATATTTTCCAGACATGGTTAATTTATGTACATTTTAAGAGGGGAGTTAGTCGGTTACATGATGTCCAAATGTCATAAGTTCTGTTTCATAAATTGACTTCAGAACCTTGTGTTGCTTCGTCTCTATTGCTTTCTAAAATTGTGATTTCATGCTGCTTATTCGTAGGGGGATAATCTAGTAACAGCGATGTTGACAGGACCTGGCATCGTCTTTATTCAGAGCTTGCCCTTCCCTCGGCTTTCTCAGCGCATCGCCAGGTAACTTCTCTTACCTGCAATCTTATAATACACTTAAAGCTAATGCCCACAAACATTTTTCCATCAAAGAGTGATACTCTATAGCTTTAGCCATATATGGCAAGTTGCAAGTACACATAAGTCTAAAATTAGAGGTGGGAATTTCGATACATTTGCTTATGGATGGGTTGATATGGGCTGTGTTTTATCTCAAATGGGTCATATTAAAATTAAAAACTGAAAGGGAACAAGTCAAATGGGTCGATGCAGTCAAAATTGTTAAGTCGCTTATTCTCAACGAATGCATACAACCTCCTTAAGTGTTTGTTGTTTAATCTAAAGATATAGATTAATATTGTAATATTATTGTTTTTATAATAACTAGATAACACATCCGAAAATAAAGGGTTAAAAAAAAGTGATAGCGGGTCTTCCCAATCCGACCCGCCCATTTTTTTATATACTGGAAGTCATGTTTTGACTTATTATCAACCCGGTAATCTTGTCATCTCTACTAAAATCAATTATTGTGTTGTAAGCACCCAAGTTTTCTGCATGTGCTTTTGGTGTTCACTTAAAGCACTATTTAGTGACCAAGCTTTCACACTTCACAGTATTGGTGACAGTACTAAACCTAGAAAAGTAAACTATCCTGCTTTCGTTTTGCAGGGCGGTGACGTCACCAAACATGAGAGATAATCCGAAGTTGTTCATGCAGATAGCTATATTCTTCTTTCTTGCTTATGTTGTGGTTATTTCATCACTGATCTTGACAGACATATGACTTCTTTTAGTTTATTGTCTCTTGTTGACTCCCAACCCAAGTCTAGTTGATTGAACTGGTTGAAAATTATATCTAGTAAGAAACCCGATATGAGTTTGCTCCAAAAACCTTATATTAGAAAACTTGGTAAGACCCAGTGAGGCGGTGACCACCATACCTAAGAGGATGTAAAGATTTTCTCTTTTTTTTTTATAATACTTAGCTTATGCAAATGCAGATGTATTGTTTCTTTTTTATGTTTTCTTGTCTTGATCGTCATTTTTATGGTGTCTAAATTTGCATGCTTCAGACTTGATCTTGTATGTTTTGCTTTTAATCATTTGTTTTTAAATCTCTCATCGTTATAATATCTGGACTTAATCTTAGCGTTATTTGTTATAATGTGACCTATTTATGATATAATATATGGTTGTAGACTATTTGACTCTGTTAAGCTAGGCTGAACTTGATTGTATTGCTTGACAGGGCTGTTTTTATGCAGTCTCAAATTGGACTCGAGTTTAATTTGATAGTTTGACAGGCCTTTCTTGAGTTAATTTGAGCTGCCCTTGGCTTGTGAAAGATTTGAGCTTATATAGTTTAAAATATGTCAAAGCTATACTTGATTGATTTGGAATCTCGAATAAGTTGAAAACATTGTTTGGGAGTTATGTTTAGTAAATCGATCTTCTCTTGATTCCTTGTAGCATGTCATTTGGCTAAACAAAGATGGAGAGTTCATAAAAAATGTGAACTAAATATTTTCTGGAGATCTTCACCAAATCGCTTGCATGGCCACTGAAATAGCATCATCATTTATTCATGTAGGCTCTCCGGCTATGTATCCAACGGGTTGTTTTAGGGTATCTAACTATTGCCTTTGATAAACAGACTGGTTTAACCCATTCCTCAAATGAGATTTTCATTTGATCTCTATCGACCAAAGTTTTCCCTTCTGCTGAAAGTATTAGCAACTGCGCAACAATGAAAGAGAACAATAAGAATCCAAGTTGAGGTCATACAGCTTCGATTGGACTCAATATAATCTTACATGTTTGCATTTATGTTTGAACTCATTAAAAGTCGAGTCTAAAAACAAGTTTGAACCTAGATCGCACAATGAAGAACGGATTCGCTGGAAACAACTTTGTGATACCATGGGTAACTTCCGGTTTAAACGATTTGAGTAGCAAATAAATATTCCGGCAGGATTAATTGTTAATACGCAGTTTGTATGTAAGAACTCATCTTCTAAACATATAAAATGTATGTATAACACACACCACAGTTCTCAAAACCTTACACTAAAACCATCCAGATTTCTAACAATATTGTTAGCTACCACATTTGCTAGAAAGATCTTAAAATACATCAAAAATTAGTAGGGCTGTAAACAAACTAGACGAACATGAACGAAGCCTTGTTCATGTTCGTTCGTTTAATTTTAGCCGAACAAATAAATGAACACGATCGCTTAAACGAACGAATTTCCTTGTTCGTGTTCGTTTATTAAGAAATATGATTGTTCATGTTCGTTCATTAAGAGACTAAACGAACATAAATGAACGTTGAAAAATAAACACAAAAATTAGAAAAATATACACAATATAGTGTTTTAGAAGTGTTGTTTTGTTTAAGTAAAACAGTTTAAAAAATATATGATAAAAAGATACGATAGAAGAACAAAAACAAATATTTGATAATAAACGAACGAATAATCGGAAGTTCACGAACAAGACTTTTGTTCATGTTCGTTCATTTAACTAAACGGACGTAAAATGATGTTCATGTAAATAAACGAACATAAACGAAATTTTTACCGAACCAGTTTGTTTACAGCCTAAAAAATTAGGCTTGTTTATCAAAACTCTAATTGTGTATACTTATTAAAAGAGATTTCTTGTGAATGGAAAATTCTTGAGGAAGAAGAATGGAAAGTAGGGAAAGAATTTCTTAAGGAACAAGAAATAGAGACAAACGAAGCTACTTTTGTGCTTCGTGACTTCAAAAGGCTAACTTTCTACTTGGGGGTATATACAAAAAAGTCTATGCTTCTTAAAACTGGGTGCCCAAGATATAGAAGTCAAGCCGAATTTATGTTGCAGTTGTATTCATTGGGCCAAAAGTTTATCATAGATCACAAATCTTTTAAACATCAAATGAACAAATCTCTCTTACTCATATTTCTTCAAACTAAAAAAAATCATTTTCATCTTTTTTTTAAATATTAAATATATCTCACAACCACCTATTTAACAATATATCTCACAAATGCCTTCAGATAAACTTGAACCCCCAAATCTATTGACGAAGTAACAGATCACTTCATTGCAAAGTTTAAGAGGTTTGGACTTCTAGATGTCGTCGGGTATTGTCCAAAGCTCATAAATTGCGATAAGAAAAGCAACAAATGTTAGCATCGTCATTAGGTGTTACATCTAAGACCCAACTATGGTGTGAGAATAAATATGCATATTATGCAAAATAGGGAGATATAAAGTCTGGAGAAAAAGTGCTTATTAAATGCTTCGGTATTGAATGCTCAATCACTTAAATTGTTGGCCCATATATACTAGTTGTGCTAGAAGGGACGATGCACTATGTGTTGGTGTAACGTTGACCTTTGATGCAGTGGTTGACGGTCGTCTTCCCTTAACAATGGTCGCACTTCATGTTGCACGTTAGAAACTTAATCATCAATTACGATGTAAGATCTTGTGCAGCTTAGGGATTGTATCTTTGACTAGGGTTATTAGGCAATTGGTAATAAAGTGTTCCTTTCGTATTGACCCAAACCTTTCTTTGAAACACATCATTGTCTTCGAAATTAAGTTGACCATTATCAGCACTTAAGCAATCCGGAATAAACACTCTAACAAAATCAAGCTAAAAATTCCTTCTCACTTCTATGTTGATCCTCAATTCCTCATATGCTTCATTCTAAATCATACCCGCAGGAGTGTTAGAACAGTCACCCTACCAGGAAAGAAACGCGCATTCGTGTTGCTACACAATGTATTAATCACAACTTAATTTTCACTAGATTCAACAACCTAAGAAAAAGGGTCATACATACATTGGTGCCTGCCGGGCGTGGCACACACTACACCCCATTTTAGGTCAAAAAGTGCAATTTTTTTTAAACTGTCGATGTATGAACAACCCTTAATAAATCCTTTTTACTTCTTTCGCTCAAATGTTATAACTTTAGTTAATTGTGCAACACCTTCTTGACTATTAGGTCCAAATCTTGACTACATTATTCTTCCATCAAGTCTCACCCAAAAGAAACTCGAGGGTCCTAAACAAAAATATATTCCCTCTATAAATACCAAAACCACTCTCCTCTTTATCTCCAAAACAGGCACCCGTCACAAAACACATACACAAATTGGGGGAAAAAACCATCTCTCAATTTTGCCCTAATTTCTCAATCAAGAATCAATTCATCAAACCCTAGCTTCGAATAATACACGATTCTAATCATCAATCGTTGAATAACAGCTTTCAATTCGTTAAATTGAACGAATTCGTGTATTGAACGTTTTCTAGGGTTTATACTCCAGACCATGACAACATCAGATCTGTGATATACGAAGCAGATTCAAGCACCTGAAGACACCGGCGACAAGTACTCGTTTTCATCGGCGATTAATTTCAAAACCCTAAAATCAAGAGCGCGTGTGTTTTACGCGCCTGAAGAATCACCGTAACTTGTTCGAGATTGAGCGCGTGAAGAAGACGCAAGGATTTGAGTGAAGTGATAAATCTGCAGATTAGCGGTTTGATTGTGGAAAAAATATAAAATTTTTTAGAGATTTATTATTGGTTTTGATTTTGTATTGTTGATTTATATGTTTTTGGTTTTTGATAAAGTTTAGTGAAAGTTTTGATTTTTATTTGTGATTATTTTGATTTTTGAGAAAAAGAAAAGAAATAAAATTGAGAAATAGTAATGGCAGTGTATTATAAGTTTAAAAGTGCAAAAGATTATGATTCTATTGCAATAGATGGACATTTTATAACAGTTTCTTCCCTTAAAGAAAAAATCTATGAGAATAAGCAATTGGGCAGAGGTACTGATTATGATCTTGTCGTCACCAACGCCCAGACCAATGAAGGTATAATGGAACTACTAGTCTAATAATGCTCTGTTGTTGGGTTTATTGGGATGTTTATAATGATATTTAACTTAACGTCCAGGTTTCGAATAAACATAGCCCTTAGGGTCAATGGGTGAACTATTGCAGATATGTTTTTAAAGGGTTTCATATTAGATGTCTGGTTTTTGCTAAGCATAGCCCTAAGAGTTTGTTTAGGAGGCAACGGCATGCGTAAAAAAGTATACTTTAACCATTATGAGGTGGTTGCTATCAACCTCCTAGAGTGGTTACGTTTAAAGTATAGCCTTTGATGCATGTCTTAACCTCTTTAACATAGCCCTTAGAGCTATGTTCGCCAAAACCTTAAACGTTAGTTGGGGTGGACAGAGTCTTTTTGTGAATGTTCTGCTGATGGTTCAGTAGTTTGGGGGAAGTAGATTATGTCTTTGTCAGTTTACATTTTTCTGCATTGACCAAGATTTTGCTATGGTCAATGGGTCAACTATTGGAGATCTTTATTTAAAGGGGGTCTGGGATTGTATATTTTTAGTGCTTATTGACTTCTTGTGGTTTTTATATATTAAAAAAACGCCCTTCTGAGTGTTTGGATTGCTAATTGGTTATAAGGCTTAAATTTTATATTCTGATGAGAGGTACTTTGAATAAACACATGAGTAGGTGGTTATGCGCCACAAGCTTAAGCCAAGAATATGCAATCCCAGACGCACCATAATATGAATAAACACATGTATATGAATGTTAAACTAGCTAATAATTATTTTATAAAGCCTGTAGAAATGGGTATCATTTTTGGGGTAATTTATATTTTTGTAGTAGGTTGAAATGGATTGAGCTATTTATAGTATTTCACAGAAATGTTCTGTTTTGTAATTTCAGAATATATTGATGAAGACATGTTGATACCAAAAAATACTTCTGTTTTAATACGTCGAATTCCTGGACAGCCTCGCAAGCCTATTGTTACAGCACCCGTCACTGAACAAGCCGAGTACATTTTCAAAACCTTTAAATTTTAAATAATTCATATTTTGTTTTTGTAAAAAGTTATCGTATTTACCAGTGGGTTAGGCTTGACTGCTTAGGTTTGACCACCACTTTTGATGGTCACATAAACCAGATAGTGGGTTATTACAACTTCAATAGCTTTGTGCTTGTTGGATGGTCGATTATGGAGTCAAGTTCTAGCCTCTAGGGCATTAGCTGAGTTGTTTTTGTGATTTACATTGCAGACCGAATGTGGTTAATGAGCTGGGTAGTGCACAACAGGCAAATAATAACTTTTCAGGAGCCGGTCTTTCTGTAACCAATAACTATGTAAGCTTTGTTTATCATAATAATAATTTTAGGTACTTGGTCATAGATCAAGATTATACATTCAACACTTGGAATATAACTAGATAACCTTTTTGGGTTTTGTAGCTTGATGGGTCAGAATACGATGAATTTGGAAATGATTTATATGAAATTCCTGAAGCTGTTCCAGTTATGGCTAACAATCAACATCAGGATGCTACCGCTCCTAGTAAAGCTGACGAGGACAGCAAAATTCAGGCCTTAATCGATACACCAGCTTTGGACTGGCAACAGTGAGATTTCCATTCAAAATTCACTTATCATTTTCAGTGATTATATAATTTCATAATGGTGGAGTAATGCTGGTTTTTGAACTTGCAGGCAAAGTTTTGATGGCTTTGGTGGTGGCAGAGGTTTTGGGCGTGGTATGGGTGGTAGAATGGGTGGACGTGGTGGTTTTGGTAAGTATCTGTTAGCTTACCTGTTTTTCGAATATAGCTGATTTTATTAGTTAATCAAGTGTATATGATGAATGTTGCGGCTTTATTCATTCTGAGGCTATATGATCTGTTAATCTTAAACTTGCCACTGACTTTAACCTAATGACTAAAGATTGTTGTAAAAAGGATAATCCCTATGTTCCTAAGTGATCGTCTTTTAGACAAAAATAGTATGAGGAAAGTATAAATGTATAATCATTACAAGTATTTAACAGAATGATAGCTTTATCCTCTTACCAATTAGATAAAAACAGTATAAGGAAAGTGTTTCTCTTTGAGTTTTGTGATAGCAATTCTAGTTAGGGTGGAAATTTAACTAACCAGTTAGATCTACTTAATATGAGTGGACTATAATTTTGGGATGGAGGGAGTAACACTATGAACACTGCTAATTGTGAAAGCAAAGAAACGTTCCCTGCTACTCTAAGGTGTATGTTGCATCTTCTATGTTCTTATTTATGTTAAACCGAATCACATTTTTTTTATTTGTTAGGTCGGGGCAATGGCGGTTTTGAGCGAAAAACACCACCTCCAGGCTATATATGTCATAGATGCAAAACACCTGGTCATTTTATTCAGCATTGTCCCACAAATGGCGATCCAAATTTTGATATCAAGAGAGTAAAGCCTCCAACTGGTATTCCAAAATCCATGTTAATGGCTACCCCAGATGGTTCATATGCCTTACCTAGTGGTGCCGTAGCGGTTTTGAAGCCGAATGAGTAGGGTTTGCTGTTCGTTTTCGTTGGATTTTTTTGAAATCTTGTGTGCGTTATGGACCTAACTTTTATATGCTTAATGTTTACAACAGGGCTGCTTTTGAGAAGGAGATCGAAGGTATGCCTTCTACTCGTACTGTTGGTGATCTTCCCCCTGAGCTTCACTGCCCTTTGTGTAAAGAAGTTATGAAAGATGCTGTTCTCACTAGCAAGTGTTGTTTCAGAAGTTTCTGTGATAAATGTAAGTTCTTTACCTCTAAAATTTGGTCCGCCTCAATCCCTATTCTGTTATGTTGATTTCTTTATTTTGTGCATGCGTGTTATATTCTATGGATGTATGATCCTATTTATTTCAATCTTATTCACAGGTATACGAGATCACATTATAAATAAATCATTGTGTGTGTGTGGTGCTACACATGTGCTGGCAGATGATCTTTTGCCTAATAAAACAGTACGGGATACAATAAACCGAATTCTGGAATCAAATAACAGCAGTGCTGAAAATGGGGGCAGTGCTTATTATGTTCAAGATATGGAGTCTGCTAGATGTGCACCGCCACAGCCTAAGATTCCATCCCCTTCACGATCCGCAGCTTCCAAGGGGGAGCAACCTTCACTACAGAATGGGGAGACTACAAAGATGCAACCGGCTCCCAGTGAACATGACGTGACTCCTGTAGCTCAGCAAGCTGCCTCCGGGCAAGCCAAAGTCACAAAAGCCCCTGATGCGTCTGAAGCTACATATGAATCAAGAAGTATGATGGAACCAGCATCACAGGGAAGTGCTCGACCCGCTGATGATGAAGTGCAGCAGAAGCAAGCTCCTACTGAAGCAGGTAAAATTTCAAAATTCATGAGAATGTTGCAACTGCATACATATAGAAAACCAACTTGCCATTTTTTATAGAGAAAATTTAGGGGGTTGACTAAATAGAAGTTACATTTTTAAATTGTAAATAGTGTTAAATATGATTACATTTGTTTATTGCTTCAAAGTGATCCAATATCTGAACAAATTAGTTAGGGGGTTTATGATATAAATTTTTAATGGTCCACTTTCAACCTGTTTTACTCATTTGAGCTGTTTTTAGCTAATGTTCTTTTTGTTACCTGTATGACTAATTAGAGATAGAACATACCCCAGTGGAACGTTTGTATGTAAATTGGCCAACTTTTCCACCTAATATCATGAGTGTATCTGCATGACTATAGTATTTTACTGTTGGTCTATTGGCTTAGGTATATTATCTGGCTTAAATTTTGATTTCTTTTTTGTTTTCTTTTCAGTGAAGAAGAAGAAAAAGAAGAAAGTTATGCCTATGAATGGTAAAGTTCTAATCACTGTGTCACTTCTTAAAAAGTTCAAGTTTTGTATGAAGCGATTATGCTTACCAATAGTGTATGATTAAAAATTGATTTGCTAACATTTTATTGTATGTTAATTTTTGCAGCAGCAGAGATGCAGTGGAGGGCCTCACAGGACTTTGCAGCTGAGAACTATATGATGCCTCCTGGTCCTAATCCTTATAATCCGTATTGGAACGGTATGCAGCCCGGTATGGATCCATTTATGGGCCCGTATCCTGGTGGCATGCCATATATGAATGGTTATGGATTTGGGGGCCCAATGGATGTTCCTCCTTTTGGCATGTTTCCTCAAGATCCTTTTGGCGTTCCAGGGATGATGATGCCTCCTTTTATCCCACCTCAAAGGTATTATTCTTTTTGTTTATATTGACGATATATGTTTGCTTGGACATTGGCTTAATTCCATAAAATATGCTGACACAGGGATCTTGCGGAGTTGGGAATGGGCATGAATGGTGGTGGGCCTGGTGGGCCGCCTATGAGTCGAGAGGAATTTGAAGCACGGAGAGCTGAATTAAAGCGGAAGCGTGATTTTGAGAAACGTAATGGAACTGGAAGGTAATTCATGACAAGTTTTATGTTTATTTTTAGCAAAAAAAATGTAGATCCCTTACCAAAATGTCCTTTGAGATTGTGTTTACTCATTAGCTCAACTTCTTGCAGCAGCAGAGAGTTACCAAAAGAGCGGGATTTTAACCGAGAGGGACGCCACATTGATGATGCTCCTCCAATGAAGTTGAAAAGTGTATGTAGTCATATTATTTGTATAGTAAAATTGTACTAATTGTCCATTTCTTTTGATCAAAAGAAATGAAATTGTCCCTTTGCAATACTATCTGCATGAACAGTCTACCTGACTCTGGCTGCTTTCACGTTTGGTCCTCGTTTGTTACCCTTCAGGGATAAATTAAAGCTATATATATACTCGAGGGACCAAAAGTTAAAGCAAACATTGCAGTTAGGGACCATTTATGCAAATAGTATCGAGGTGTAACGATTTCTGTCATTTTAACCAACACGGGTTGATTTTTGTGATCTACTCATAGTATTATTGTTTATTCTCACTGCGTCGTAAGCTGATTTGTGTATTCTGCTTTCTTGTTGGTTACCAGAGACCACCACCGAGCAGTGATAGTCACCGTCACAGATCCGAAAGGCCTTCACCTGAGGGTCGATATTCTCGTGACGACATCCGTGATGTTCCTTCACGTGTTTCCTCAAAAAGAAAATCTTCTAGTGATCGGTATGATTATGACGACTACGATGACGAACACCACCACCACCGACACTCGCAACAGCCCAAGAGTCACCGCCACTCAGAATCGTCATCTACTAGAAAACCTCCTCAAGCACCAGCAACATCCGATTCCAAGACAGTTGCACCAGCACCAGCACCAGCACCAGCAGCAACTGCAACAAGTGCAGCCAGTGATCGGAAACATAAGCCGAGTGTCTTCTCTCGCATCAGTTTCCCTGAGGAAGAAGCTTTAGCAGCTGCTGCAGCTTCCAAGAAACGCAAAACATCAAGTTCCTCCGAAGCTGCATCTGCTGGCGGGTCTGCACCGGTCTCTAGAAAGAGCAGCAGCAAGACCGTTGCTGAAACCATAGACTATGAATCTAGTGATGATGATAGGCATTTCAAGAGGAGACCTTCGAGATATGAGTCGTCTCCTGTTAGAGAGCGTGAACGTGATCGAGACCATGAAAGGGGACGTGACCGAGAGCATTATAGCAAGCACAGATAGTTCAAGCAATCGTGCGATATGATCACTCCTTTTCCCTTTATTTGAGAGGCTAAAGTTATGTGTTTCTTTTTTCTAAGGGTGGTATTTTAACTTTCTGATAAAATAAGTAAAATTATACTTTTGGCGTTTGCTATCTGTATTTCTGCTTTTTTTGGTAGAAGTTGTATTTGTTTTTTTTATATAATGGAAAAAAAAGGAAAAATTTAAAATGTGAGTTGATTTTCATTTATTTATAGTTTGAATGTTTTGCAGTTGTGTTGGCCTTTTAGATATTTAATGCATGTGATCCATTTGTATAACATTGTGATTCAAGTTCAATCTAAGTAACTTGCAAGTTGTAATAACAATATTGTTGGATGAGAATTAACAATAAACATATTGATGTTCTTTAACTAGATGCTTAGGTCAATGATACTACATGCACATGTATACTCTCTCCGTCTCAAATTAAAACGTTTCATTTTCAGATGTCTCAATTTAAATGTCTACTAATAAAAATAGATAGAGAAAGATCGAGTTTACCATATTATCTCTGTTTAAAATGAATATTACAACTTTAAAAAAGACATTAATTAATTATTTAAAGGAAAAACTCATTTTGAAAATAAAAAAAAAACAATAATGACTATATTTTTCTTAAACTGTGTTTTTTGTCGAGTGACAATTATTTTGGGACGGAGTAAGTATATCTTAAACCTTTGCGCAAAGACTTAAACTTTGAACGCGCGTCAAAGTGGGCGAGTCAGACAACACGTAATATGGATTTGGAATTCCAACTACTTGTTTGATTGTTTCTTTAGATATCGAAATCTTGTTAAGTTTGATATAAATTTGTTAAGAATATGGGTTCCAAAATGCCGATTGCAGTGCATCCCACATCGACCAAGAATCACATCTCTTTATAGAGTACTAGCTTCATAGCCCGCCCGAATGGGCGGGCTAGCTTCATAAAGTTACTTGACGAATTCTAACATCACATACATACATACATACATAATGAATAACGACAAATATCATAAAACACAAAAACCGAAAGAAACAAAGGAAAGTGTTCATGTAATATATGTAATTGTTATAAATTATAAAGAACAACACAGGAATAAGAGAGGAAGAGAGTTATTGATTGATTGGTAATGCTAGGAGGCTACAAATGGATACTATATATAAGGTAGAATAATACATGTTAAACCCTAATAGCCCCAATAGCCTAATAGAGATAAATGTTGAATATACATAAGCCCAACAATATTTACAACACTCCTCATTTGATATTCATCGTTTATTATACGCTATAGACTGCCTCATTAAAAACCTTATCAAGAAAAACCTAATGGGACAAAAACTTGATGAAGGAAAAGAGTGCAGTGCACATGATGCTCCTCCTCAATTTAATGTATATATTTCAAACACTGCATGTCAATCTTCTAAACGAGATGCTCGAATACTTTTGTTGGCAATAACTTTGTAATGAAGTTCACCAAAAATATTAAGAATAATTCCTGCAAAAATGACAAAAAATATATGTGTAGCTTCCAACCCAATATCAAATGCATTGATTGGAAAGTATCAATACATGTACAAATATTAAAAAAAGAAAAATACAATCTCATGACGCATATCAACTGCAAAATTAACATCAAGACCTCAATTGCACTTATGTATGGTACTTGAGGACCAACTATTCTTTAGAGACGTGTGCAAAAGCAATTTATATAATATGCGTTCAAAATGATTTTGATCCATATAAAGATTCATTCAATTTGATCAAATAAAGTTATTGAGAACTTTATTAATTGTTTCTAGAAGTTGAAATTGTGAGCCATGCTTGAGGCATTACATATCCTTCGTAGAATTTGAGCGTTCTAATAAACCTCATTTTAGGGAAAAATAAATACTTATCTCATAAAATATCAATAAAATATTTATATCCATCTCGAGATAATATGTCTCTTAATAATCAACTTATTGTTTTGTGAATTTATTTATTTCACAATTCAAGTATTAAAACACATAACTTTAGAGCTCTTATTTCGGTTTCACACAAAAACCGATGTATATCCAATAGATTTCACACATTGACTTGTATGAACTCCACGTTCTAATACTTTAGTATTTGCAAGATACTATGTCTTTTTATGTTGGCCAATCATTTCATTGAGCGCACATTTGGATATTAATTGATTTATGATCCTCATCATTCATAATAGCATGCAATATATTATATGTAGACAAATTTATTCACGTCGTTTTGTTTCCGATTCCATTCCATATAATTCAAGACAAGATAGAATTTATTGAGATCTCATTATGAGGTTCTTTGAAACTTTAATGTCTAGTGTCTCTTTATGAGACTATCATGTGGTCTTTTATACCTCGAACAACCATCTTGTTTTCATGCTCCATATTTTTCATCGAGGATTTTATTTGAAATCGATTTGTCTACCATGCTTGAGGCATGTCATAATAAAATGGTGCCCTTGAGGGACAACTTATAATCAGAGCATGAGTAGCTGAAATTTTGTTTTTGGCCAATATTTGTGTATGGCTATTAGATTATCCATTGAATAATAAATTCATAAAATTTCTTTCGAGGATCAATAGAATATGATAATCCATTCTGAATATTTAGCTACTTCTCTCCTCCTGAAGGAATTATCCTTCTTTTATATCCTGTATATGTGCATTTAGGTGGAGTATTTTGCACAAAAAAATAATCTGAAATGGGATATGTTTGATTTATAACCAAAAACCAATTATAAAAGAGAGGATTTATAATAACATATTGTCATGATGCTAATTTTGTCGTTATGTATATTATAATATGGCCCCATACAACAACAAAAAATTTCTCTCAATATTATTGAAAATTTAGAAGTAATTCATCGGATATTCATGATGAAATACTTACTCTGGAATGTTAGGCTCGTTTTGACCTATTAATCATGCAAACTTGAGGTTGCGATTTGATTACCATTTAGACGATGCATCGATTTTAAACTCTAAATGGTTCATACAATAGATTTGTATGCCTACATGTATCAACTTGTTTTTTTTCCAGAAAATTGAGGGATTGAGTCCCCATTTTAGTTGATAGATTAATAATCAACTTCTTTTGAGAGATAACAACATTAGATTGAAGAATCTTGTTCTTTTATAGTTTTTCGCATCATTAATGACTCGGGATGGTGTAACCGGTCATGCCAAAAATATTATAATTATTGCTCATATACTTATGTTATGGCTATTATTAGCTTTTTCTAATCATTATATAATGCATGTCGAGGAAGATACAAAAAAATATAATGCATCCTTAATATTTAACTTCGTTCCTCATGACAATTTTATATTTCTTTTACCGAGCAAAAATGTGTTAGCATAGATTGTTAAATATATGAATATAATGTGTAATAATATATTTGACACACTTGCATTTTGCATACGTTGCGTTTTTGAATAAATATCATTTTTGTTTGCTCCTTTCTTATTTTATTTACCACTACTAGTGGTTTGTCATTGTCATACTATCTCGACTATATCCTTTACCATGATAAATGATCTTTAAACATTTATCATTACATTATCATATTCACTTGAGGGAATGGAGATCATTTCTTAATTTATCTTGCAACTTGAGGTTGCCAACCAGTTTCTTTGAATAAACACGACAGTAATTAAATTCACCACGTCCATAATTACGATATCTACATAATCATCGTTATTGTTGTCACATTCAGTTGAGTGAATAGAGAAAAATTAGTGAACGGGTTTATCGTGTTTGTTCAAATACCCATTGCTTTGTTAAGAAAAAAACAAAGCATCCTTCTCGATATATGAGCATATTCGAGGCATTAATCATCGCATTGCATATTTTATTTTTATCATTGAGATGTAATACTCAATATTACGAAAATATGCTCGCATTTACAAGAATTTCTTGCTTTTGATGGTCAAATCTTTCTTTTAGATTTTGACATACATATAACGGATCTTTCACCGTTAGATATTCTCGTTTAATTCAGATTTAACACAAAATTGTGAGACCGAACTCGCTTATGCCTTTTTTTATACAATCATAGCGACTTTTTGGGATAATTACTTGCTTTTGTGTGGTAATCTACCCTTTAGATTTTACCATAATTGTTTTTTGAACGACGGATTTTTATTAAAACACTAGCAAGAAGCTAGAAAAGATTACAAGACAATTTAATGAATCTTTCATCGTTAAGTATTCCCTTTTGAGGTCATCATGAAAAAAAAATGGGGGAATACCACTATTGTGGCGCACTCTTGTCAAGATGCCTTATTTTCAGTTTTTATTGATTCTCCCAAAAAAATTAGCATAACATTAGGTTATGTTATTGATTTCATTGATCAAATCATGTTAGAACTTGAGGTTTTAACTATTATGTTTCTTTCTTTAACATAATTTGAGGTTATGTTGTCTGATTCTTTTGAGGGAATCATAACAGAATATTATAATCATAACTTGGTTATGATATTTTACTTATTTTAAAAGAATCATGATAGAACGTGAGGTTATTTAAAAGATATAACAATAACTTAAGGTTATGATATTTTTTAGTTCTACTAGATCTTGAGATCTTTCTTTTATTGTGATTCAGTTTATGAATCATCAAAGAATATATATTTGATTCACTTAAAGGAATCATCAAAACACATAAGACTCTTAAATAAAAATAATCATAACTTGAGGTTATGTTATTGTGATTCACTTGAGGAAATCATAAAGAACATTAGGTTCTTAAAAAAAATATTATAATCAATGATGTACTATCACCTAAAATAATAAGAGATCATGTTTAAAGGAATCATCAAAACACATAAGACTCTTAAATAAAAATAATCATAACTTGAGGTTATGTTATTGTGATTCACTTGAGGGAATCATAAAGAACATTAGGTTCTTAAAAAAATATTATAATCAATGATGTAATATCACCTAAAATAATAAGAGGTCATGTTTTCTTTGCACGTTTAATTTAACAACTTGTAGGTTACTTGCATACCAACAAACTTTATAGATGTACAATAGTTGTAGATGTTTAATAAAATTAAACCGGAGGAATATAGGCCAAACATGAATCTAAGAATAAACATGCATGATTCAATGGCAACATATGATTCATAAATAAGTAAGCAGACTTTTTTATATATCGAGTACAAAAAGATACAAATTTAAGTCACTTCTAAGTCATTTGACAATTTCTTTTTTCAATTGCAAAACATTCATAGTTTATGTATAAGAGGTAGATAAATTAACCAACTCTTTGCACTATATCCCTTCTGACATATTAGTAACTAAAGTGAAAACAAATAATGTCTTTAACATGTGTCTAGACGTAATATGAATATCACCATATTAAAATGCATAACAATCACAATTAACGTACATGGCTTAAACTTATGGCAAAAACATAACGAAAATACGGGATCTATAGTTCTAGCAAATCTGTAACAGAAAGCATCTATGGTAACCCTTAATCACATATCATGAATTATCAATCTAATGTATTAATCTAGTTCAAAAAAAATCTACTGTATTAATTCATGCTCATAATATATCGCAAAATAGATATGGGTTTAAATTTGTAATTGCTAGTAACAAATATATTAGATTATATGTGCAATTTTGATAGTTTAACTAATATTCCCTATACAGATGGCGAGATATGATAGATATATCTTGGCATCTTATTATATTGTTTTGATTTTAGCGTGACAAGTATCATGATAAAAACAATAGGTTTTATTTCTACCTTTTAGATTGAAGTTGTACAGATACTCAAATTCGAAGAACGTTACTGATTTGTTGTTAATCCCGATTAACATCCTTTTTTCGTTGTCATCAAATAATGAACAAGAACACAAGGTTATGTTGTTTTGATTCTTTCAATAATCAAAATAGAACACGATGTTCTAAAAATTTATTAGTCATAACATAGGTTATGATAAAAAAAAATTAATTCTCTTGATGAGATCATAGTAGATTTTGAGGATCTTACAAAAAACGTATAAACAATAACATCAGGTGTTATTTTATCTGATTCTCTTGAGTGAATCATAATAGAACTTGAGGTTCTTTTTTTCTTTTTTTACATAACATGAGACATGTTATGTTATTTTCATATTCTATTAATAGGATCATATTAGAACTTAATGTTCTAATTTACTTTTCTCCAACGTAGCATGAGGCTATGTAAATTTTTTTCCAACATAAAACGTGTTATCAAAACATAAATGCAAAATTCGGTTCACCCTCAGGAATCATAATCAAATAAATATAACCAGATGGTGAATAAACATGTATGAACCATATGTAATCACTAAAAAAAACTTGAATAATATAATATCCTAATGATGACAAAGTAAGAAATAAACCAACTCGAGGATGCAAAGAGTTCAAAACATGTCGGAAGTTTTTTTTTCTTTATAGGCAATAATTTTATATGATTCGTAGACATAAAATTAATATGAAATCAAAACTCAGATCACAATAAAATACATCATCAAAATTAAGGAAAAAAAACTTATCTCAAAGATGATTGATTAAACTATGAAAATTAACACAGTAAGATTCCTTTTGTAATCGTATCGTATACTTTATCATTAGAGCGTGCTGATAACGTGTTATAAATTATAAAGAACAACACAGGAATAAGAGAGGAAGAGAGTTATTGATTGATTGGTAATGCCAGGAGGATACTAATAGAGATAAATGTTGAATATACATAAGCCCAACAATATTTACAACGATATTTACAACAAATACGTCCTTTTTTAAAGAAATGAACATATGATTTATCTAAGCGGTATATTATATAATTGGGTCTTAACGGTAACGGAGCAAGAAAGCCTGCGTTTAACACGTGACAGACTCATAATGGCACACGCTTGCCACACACTCGCTAAGCACATTATCTAAATAGTATAAATTTTGTTTCTACTGGTTCACCAATCGAAAGTTCGAAACACAACATTTACTCCATTTCTACAGATATGTTTTGTTTTTATCTTCTGTGGTATAATGCTGATCACGGTTTGAAAATCATATCGGACTCATCAAAATGGATCGGATCGAAAACTGATTTGATCTAAAACACGGGACTGAGGATCGGATCGAAATGTTCGGTGTTCGGTCCATGTCCGGGTCGGTTCGGTCTTCGATCCGGTTCTGGTCCAACAAAGCATAATGGCTGGTTTGGCTCAAGATCAAACAGGACCGAATCGAAAACCGAATACCGAATATAAGAGAAAGGAAAGACCGAAATATATTTGGTTTGGTTTTTCAGTCCGGTCCGATCCGTAGTCTATTATGCTCGGCCAATTAAAGATAATGTGTGAGGAGATTTTTCTAACTAGTTTTCTTATTGCCGTTGAATAATGTTAGAGAAATATATATTTTAGCTTAAGTGATTGTTTCATGTTTTCAGCCTTAATTTTTCTTTCTTTTGGTGCTTTAGGTTGAAACGTGTTCAAGTTGAGTTTATTTTGGCATTAATGAAGATAATATATTAATACCAAAATAGAATGGAATGATGACTTAGTATCGATTTATAGAGTAACGTTGTTTAGACCTTTTCGAATTTTTTGATAGTATCATAAGGGGCCGTTTGGTGAGGTAGTGACTAGTGAATATGGACCAACTGAGGTTTGCTCTATCCGCAAGCGCTTAGTTGAGTGGTTATAGAGGGTCTTTGAGAAATTAAAGGATCAAATTTAACTCTTGGCTAATTAGGTCATCGAGATAAGAGCCTATTGGATGAGAAAGAATCTGATTGACATCAAAAGATATATGGAATCATGATGTTACCATCAATTTACACATGTTGAGAGTGACCGGTGCATAGATTTATGAGTTTTTCATCAACAAAACACTTTATTAATATCTTTGCATTCCGAGAATAATGCTTCGGGAGCATCTTTTATTAGAAAAAGGGGTTTCACACGTAGGAGTAAAGATTTCGACATCATTCCTTACACATTATTATTGTTCGTATACTTTAAAAAAGTTTAAAATACACATCACAAAATGCTTTTAATATAGATCAATATTCCGGTGGATTTGTTTAGAAAAGATCAGTTTGTTGAAAACCCAAAGTGATTTAATTATAGTAGATCAATATTCCGGTCTGGATTTTCTTATAATAAGAAATCCCTTAATTTACAAATTAATGATCAAGTCATATTAGAATCAAGTTGTAACAAATAATTTCTCGAGATAAACATGAAGGACCATATTGTTGTAGGGTTTAGGACATTCATAATCAAAGATTGGTTGGATGATCCTGTAACTACACTTAAGATATAAAATTATAAAAGTAAACAAAAACAAATATCGAGCTTGCACAATCGCACAAATGCTTTGCGACCATGAAACCACAATTTTTTTGATCATTTGAAGTTAGCCATGTCTCGGAGTGTGATTGCAAAGTAGCATTCCTTAGTGGAGCATGTTTACGTTGCACATTCTCTTTGGCGCGGAGGGGGAGGGGTTTGGCTCAAGCCAGATGATCGCCATGTGAGGTTGGCGCATGCCTCATGTTAAAATGGTGTTGATAACAAACGCATCCCATGACATGACCCATCCCTCCCATCCGAGGAAGAAAACGACCATTCAACACAAAGTAACAATTAACAATAAAAGCACACCATCACCAACTCAATCTTTATAAATATCACACAACACAAAACAACAACAGTCCCCACATATCCACACTAATATTAAAAAACACAAACACTCAAAACCATAATCACAAGTTCACAAAACCCAAAACTCAACCAACCATGTCTTCTGAACACTTGCTCAATCCCAATGAAACAGCGTACGACACAACTGAGAAAATCCATATCGTAGGACTAACATCCTCGTCCGACACAGACATAGATTACTACACAACAACCCCACCTCCATTTTCATGGCGCAAACTTTGGTTGTTTACTGGACCAGGTTTCTTAATGAGCATAGCATTTCTAGATCCAGGTAACTAGTAACCAATGCTGATATACTTCAGGCAGATTGTACTCACGTGCACCGTCATTTATTTTTTTATATAGTATTTGATAGTTTAACACTAAGGTGTTTGTTTTAGCTTATATAGCCGGCTTATGGCTTATTTGGTTTTGGCTTATGTTTCATAAGCTCACTTTTTGTGGCTTATTTTGTAACTTTTCGGCTTATACAAGTTTATTACTACATATTAATATTATATAATTTCAAAATAAGGTTATGGTCGAGGGGTCAACCTTTGAATTTTTTTACTTTTTTAAAAACTACATAATAAATCGGGCTCGTCAGGGGCCAAATTACAAAAATAACTTGCTATTTAAAAAGTTTACACTACAATTTTTTTCACCGCAGCACGTAAAAAATTTACACTACAATTCCTGTCTCCGCCTCTGTGCATAACCTTTGACGACAGTAAAAATTTTAATTTTATTTTATTTTTGAGAGTTTGACACTAAGTGCATACCTCCTCCTGCAGTCCTGCAAGTAAGTGAGTAACTAGTGAGGGTATGCAGGTGCATAACCTTTGACCACTGTAAAACTTTTACTTTTTATTTTTTTATTTTTGAGAGGTTAACACTAAGTGCATATGTTGCAGGTAACTTGGAAGGTGATTTACAAGCAGGTGCAATAGCGGGTTATTCGTTATTATGGTTGTTAATGTGGGCAACTGCTATTGGGTTGTTGGTTCAGTTACTGAGTGCTAGGCTTGGTGTAGCAACCGGAAGACATTTGGCTGAGTTGTGTCGAGATGAGTATCCAAATTGGGCTGGGAAGTTGTTGTGGGTTATGGCTGAATTGGCGTTAATTGGTGCTGATATTCAAGAAGTTATTGGAAGTGCTATTGCCATTAAGATTTTGACTAATGGTGCTTTGCCACTTTGGGCTGGTGTTCTTATCACTGCTTTTGATTGGTATCAAATTTTATACTTTCTTTTTTGTTTATGAGACTTTGAGGTTAATTAGTTGGTTTTATTATTTCTTAGGACTGATTGATGCATATGTTACCTGAAATTAAACCATGAATAGTATTAAATCCTACAGTTTGTCACATATTATATTAGGGGTTGTTGGGATTGCTTATTATAAGTGTTCGTCGCGTTTTAATACTACTACATATTATCAGTTTTGAGGGTGTTTGAGATTGCTTATTTTTTAATCTGATAAATTACTTTTGTTATGAAACTCTTATTATTAAGTAATTAAGCACTATAAAACAGCAGCCTGGTTTGATTTTAAAAGCAAATAAGGCGTTTAAAATGGCACAAACTATGATTATTCACAGGAGCAGGTTTCTTAATGGCTTTTTAAGATTTGGTTTGGGTGTTTCATAAGTTTTTTATATGTGTCTTTTTTTTGCATTTTCATTAAAGTTGGATTTTTTAAATGATCTGGATCAAGATTTAAAGTTCTTGTTATCGATTGCGTAATAAAAGTGGGTACTTTATCTTTTAGTGATGGACTGTTTTTCTGTATCTGTTTTGATGGGCTGTAATAAGCATGTAATAACACGTTCCGAAGTCATTATTTTTACTCATTTGTGTTGCTTTGTTACGATCTTGATTGCAGTTTCATCTTTCTGTTTCTTGAAAACTATGGTGTGAGGAAGTTAGAGGCACTTTTCGCGCTTCTTATTGCAGTCATGGCAGTTTCATTTGCATGGATGTTTGCTGAAACTAAGCCCGATGCTAAAGAGCTTCTCATTGGTATGAAGACACTTTCATTTCTACTGTTTCGCAAACTTCATACCTTATCTTCACTTTACGAAACCCTTATTGTTTTTATAGGTATTGCGGTTCCAAAACTCAACTCCAAAACAATACAACAAGCAGTAGGAGTTGTTGGCTGCATTATAATGCCTCATAACGTGTTCTTACATTCTGCACTCGTACAGTCAAGAGAAGTTGACCCACGAAGAATTGGTCGAGTTCGTGAAGCTATAAGATACTACTCAATTGAATCCACCATAGCACTCGTTATCTCATTTATTATCAATCTTTTTGTAACAACTGTGTTTGCAAAGGCGTTTTTTGGTACTGGTATAGCTGATAAAATCGGGCTTGGGAATGCGGGTCAGTTTCTTGAAGATAGATTTGGTGGTGGGTACGTGCCAATTTTGTATATCTGGGCTGCTGGGTTACTTGCAGCTGGACAGAGTAGTACTATTACGGGTACTTATGCGGGCCAGTTTATAATGGGTGGTTTTCTTGATTTGAGATTGAAGAAATGGGTACGGGCCTTGATTACTAGAAGTTGTGCGATTATTCCCACTTTGGTTGTTGCATTAATTTTTGATAGTTCTGAGGATACGATGGATGCTTTGAACGAATGGCTTAATGTGCTTCAGTCCATTCAGATTCCTTTTGCTCTTATTCCCTTATTGTGTTTGGTGGCTAAAGAGGATCTCATGGGCGTTTTCGCAATTGGTCCTGTTTTGAAGGTATGATCGTTTAATCTTTAACATACATTTTAGCTGAATCCTTTGAAAACATTGCTATCCGAAAATTAGGCATTCTTATGTTGTACGGCAATTTCGATCCGTTTGGACCCGTGACCCACCAGTTTTGCCACCCCTACATGTTAATATTGTTTTTCTTGGTACGACTTGCAGACAATCTCGTGGCTTGTGGCTGCTTTGGTGATAGCAATCAACGGTTACCTATTACAACAATTCTTCGCTGAAGAAGTCAGTGGAGTAGCCTTTACATCTATCGTAACCATTTTCACGGTTGCATATGTTGCATTCACAATATATCTTATATGGAGAAGCATCACCGTTTCCACATTCGGTTTCTTTAAACTTAGAAACCAAGCAACTTAATCATAACTTGTAAAAGATTTATGACGAGGCAACGTTTACTTCATTAACATAATTGTAATTCTAGGAACCAAAATCTTGAATTTCGGGATTAGCAAGATGTTGTAGTCATTAATAGTTTGCATGGTCGTTTATTATAGAGTACATGGGAGACGGGTGATCATAATTGTAGAATCAACACGACCATTTTGCATATTTGCGTGTTACGCTAACTAGAAAAGGATGTATTATCGCATTTTCAAGATACTGTCATTTCGACCATGTAATATTATGTATCTGCACTCTGCACGGGGTGGATAAACCACTATTGTACTTTGAATTTCTGATCATATGAAGTAAAATCTTGATATCTATTGGTATGGTTTATGGCGATAACTGTACACATACTATAATAAACACAATAATCTAAAAAATAGAGTTT